>VZTO01000899.1:1618-43847 GCA_013400615.1 Syrrhaptes paradoxus | reverse complement strand
CAAATTACACTATTTTTTTTTTTTTTTATAGTGGAAGCTTGAAGTCTAAAATACTCCATAAGCCATTAATTTCTTGGTACTCTATGATGGATTAGAACATTTCTTAATCAACTGCTAAAGCACAGAAGAAGACCAAAGCCTAGATTTGAGCAAAGCTGAGTAATAGTGAAATCCAGGGACATTCAGCAGGGATGCTATCAATAAACTCATCACAGAACCACAAGAGTGCATCAGTTTCTTAAAACTCTTGAAAAGCACCACCACTGTGACAATTTCTTAGTCCAAAATTTGAAAAATCACATCAAGAAACAAAAGTTCTAATTCGTAATCTGGGAAATAAGATTAAAAANACAGAATTCATAGTGATTGACATCTGCAGCTTCATTGTCCACCTGGACTGTACCAGTACTCTCAAACGGATGGCCATCAGAAGTCAAGACAAACAGGATCAGAGCAAACCAAGGGTGGCTTCCCTTCTCTATATCCATGTTTCTCACCTGTTTCCACAGTATAGACAGGCATTGGCATCTTTAAGTCAATGCAGCTTGAGGAAGAAAAAAAGGGCTGTAAAATAAATACAAAATGCCAATCATAGTAGTGGATCAGCTATCTTGTCTTGTTTTGTATTTTTTCTGATTGACAACCCTGTCCTCCTGTAGCATACAAAGGCAAAAAAAATCAGGTGTTCATTTCAAATTGAAATGTTTGACAGATTTAACAGCTTTCTGAAATGAAACTGATGAAATCTCAAGCAGGAAAGTACATCTCCTGTGCAGGGAGAGATTAAATTTCAACAGGCAGGGTTTACTGTCCTTAGACAGATGCAGATTTCATTTATTTTTTTATTTGTCTGGCAGTTGTTAAAAATATGGAAGATGACTAGAGCTTTGCTATTGGTACACAGTCTACCTCCTGCTGCTCTGGATGCCACAGACTTCAGTGTGATCCGCGTTTCAGGGTACTGTTGTCACAAACTGAAGGCAATTTCAAATTCTCTTACTGGTAACACTAGCACTTCACTGATATTTTGACCTGTATTTTTGAAATGGCGAAAGTGAAACAATCTGACAAATGACTGAAAAGTCATAGTGCTACAGACACATACCTAAGCCAGAGAGGTAAAAGAAGCATTTTGACACTATAATGTGAGTGGTCGAATATGACTGAGGGTAGAGATCAAAAGTTTACAGCTTCCTTTTTCTCTACTCACAGTCACAGAGTGAGGTATCAAAAACATGCAGCACTGAGGAAAAAGAGAAATGCTCAGCACAGCACCAAACCAAAATAACCAGTGTTTCATTGCATTGTCTTCCTAAAAGAGATGATTGTGTAAATGGCCAGATAACAATTTAATAAAAAGTCAGTAAGGGTCTTTATGTTGATTTGGGAATCTTTGAATTTGAGCCATAATGTAAAGAAGACTTTCCCAAAGGTAACCATGCACATTATACATTTTTGTGGGCATATACACTATTCAAATAATACCTTTACTTAAAGAAATACATACCCTTAAAATCCTTCTCTTGTCTTCAGTGAGAAAACTGCACTGGATCATGCCCTTCACTGGTAAAATTAAGAGTATGGCTCACACTGGATCATACTCTTCACTGGTGTGAGATGCATCTCAGCCAACCCATATTCATCAGCTTTGGCAGCTGGTCTAAACCAGCACATTTTCTTTAGGGTGGAGTAAATCATGAACCCACTGAAGCTAACTAGATTTGATGTACAATTATAAGTTAGACAAGATAAATCCCACCAAAATGTCAACAGAAGCAAAACCACGTACTGTGTGCACAGGTGCTACCAGCTAAGTATACCATCGAAAATTATACAAATCATACTTTTTGTGAACTTCATTTGCAGAAATTAGGCTAGATCCACAAACAGAAGTTGGGCACTTGAAGCAACCATAATGGTCAGATATATTCATTACATGCTGCAAGGAGAGGGACTGGCATAACAACAGTATTCCCAAAACGTACTCCACTGAATAGAAAGCTTCTAATAACAGGGGTTAAATATCATTCCTTTGAACGCTCTGCATTTTATTCTACAGAGAAAGAAAGTGTTATCTTAAATCAAATTTCATGGATCTTCACCCTTTTCTGGATCTCCTGGGCTCTTTCCTGTAAAACTGAACTTATATTAAAAGTTCAAAAATATACTGGTAGAAGATAGAAACTCACATAAACCTCAGTGGTGAAGGCATTCCACCATGAAATTCAGCAGCAAATCCTTTATTTCTCTTAAGGAATCTGAGTAAACACTCGATAGAATAACCTGAAATACAGGTCATATATAGATATGTATCCTACAGATGCCTTTACATCAGAAACACAATTGCCCCCATAACCTTACGTGTTTTGAATGAGCACAGATTATGAGACAGAAATTTGCACCTATCAGGTTTAGCCATTTAAAAGTGGCTACCAATCAACAAGAGGCTGTAAGAATGGCAAATACCATTCACAACTGAAACACAGATTTCATCTCACTGTTGTGACCATATAAGGCATAGGCTAAAGTAGCTCATTTGATGGAACATATTGCACAGGCAGATATGTAACAATTTGTAATAATTAAGAAAACCAATCACAGAATTTTCTTACTAGCAACATATGAAAGCCTAGGAGGTACTACAAATATCCTGCAAAATTACAAATAAAAGTAGTTGCATCTAACAATTTGGCTGGAAGGAATGAAGGAGAATGGACAAATATCAGTTTGAGGCTACTAAGTGTTTTACAAATCAATATCAATAGCTATCCTCTTTCAGCTATCAGCCAGTGAGAATATTTGATTTAATTTTTTGGAATAGGGAGAGGTTGCTATTTTAAAATGCTGCCTAGATCTTGTTTCTGCAAACCTGGGGGAGGAAACAAAGGAAGAAGAATCTCACAGCTGATCTTCCACGTGTTATCAAATTCAGATCAAAATAAAATGATATAAAGTTTGCTTGACTCCTGATTAAATTGACATATTTTTAGGTTTTGGAAATACTGCCTCAACTTCATCCTGTTGCTTTTATAAAGAAGTTAACATCAGAAAGAGCTGCAGATGGTATAAATCAACAGATTTACTCCAGTTTAGAGTTAGCTTCAAAAGCTGAACTGTTTCTCTAAGAAAGGGCTCCTCATATTCCTCTTGTAGCAAAAAGTGTGCATATGCCAGAACCACTTTCAAGTAATAATATTAATATTTGTGCACAAAAAAAAATCAGTATGGCATTCTGCAAAAGAAATGGCAAAACTACAACATCAGTTCATTGGAAACTATACACCAACAAATCCTGACAAATGCTGAATTACTCAATTTTCCCTCTGTGCAACAGAAGATGCAGGACAACCCATGCCAAGACTTTAAAACAAATCTCCCCCGCAACTCATTAGCTGCAAAAAAAACAAGAAGAAGAAACAAAGAATGGATAACTTTTGAGACCATTTAGACACCTCACTATGACTACAAATCAGATTTTTAATCACTTTCTCTGTACATTCTCTGTATTTGAGAACACAGGCTAAATCTTTCCAAGATTTGAAATTCCAGATTTAAAATTGTAGTGGCCCAAACGATCCTCTGAATCCTTAGGTCCTAGGAATAATCTACACATGGTTTGGTACAACTACAACATTGTTGCTACACAAAACAATTTCATTTATTTATTTATTTGAAGTATTAATAATCTCACAACCAATATAATAGTGCAGTAATACCAATGTAAGTTGCCTTCTGTCAGTAATAGCTATTTCTGCTTCCAGAAAGCGTTTATAGCTCACTAGAACACAATCCATTATAACAAAATTATTGCAACTATATTGGAAGGAACTTTTTAATATGATATTTTAATTATAAAGGAACAGTTAAGATTATATGTGTTCTGTGTCCAGACAAGCAATTAAAATCTCAGTTAGGTAAGATGCTAAAGCTCCTTATGTTGCAAATGTCTTCCAAAAAGAGACCAATGGAAACGAACAAAAGATGCCCCCCTCCTCCCATACCTCAGTAAAATATGATAGCATCCATTCATTTCTTATCTACAGGCTGGGAAATTTTTATAAGTCAATGGAACGTTATCTCCTGTAAATCAGAAATGAACAGATTAAACGGCCACATCAGTCGATCGGGATAAATCATTTTACATACATTCCACCACAGGCTGGAAAGTCCAAGCAGAAATAAAAGACAAAGAAAGTAATGTATTTTCTAGTGTGTGTATGTTTTTCCTTCAGCAAAGATATGGGCATTCATTACAGAATGTATGTGAGATGGCTGTACTGGAGTAGCAACTGAGGAAACTTCTGAGTATAGATTTTACAGACCACCATGATATTTTGTGGGAGAATCGATACCAAAAATTCAGGTATCATCTATAATTCCTGTTAGATCATTCAGAACATGATATACCCATTTTGTCAGTTATACTCTGTATGTTTGGTACAATTAAATGCTGCAGTAAGAAGATACAGCTTTTCCTGAAATAAAGGAAACTTGAGCTCAGCTATTCTTGAACTGAATTTGCCTAGATGAGGACTGGTCCATGAGGTATTATGTATCTGCCCTTGTATAGAGTATGTATAGATGGACAGTTCTACTGCAAAAATAAGAATCCTGGAACTGATGAAGCAATCTTACTTAGGACTTGAAACCTGCCCTTCATACAGGTAGACTGTGCCCATAAAGAGCTGCTGAATGTAAATGGGTCACAGTTTTCATATCTTTAACATCTGTTGTTTATACCCAAGAAAGCACATCAGGGGCAAGAAAATTAATTCCCCAATTGCTGTCAACCGAGTTAGGGAACAGCAATAAACAGCTTACTGTAAGCCTCTAGCTACAATAAAATTGCTGTCAATAAAGTGTGGCTGATATGGTTTTGCTGTGCTAGAAGAATAGATTCTTTGGAAATGAAAATCTGAAATTGAAACTAAAAAGACCCCTCCTTGTTCCTATATACAAAAGGACATTATCACAAAATTTCAATAGCATTAAATCCTCAGGATCCGGTTCTCACTCCCATGTGTGGCACACATTTATTAGTGCTTGTGAAACTTTGGCTTTGCATATTCTGGACAAATAAGACATCAGTGATTCCAATAAAAATCTTTTGCATGGGAAACATTTAGAGAGAAATGAAGCTTGCTAAGCTCTTACTGTTTGCATCTGTACACACAATGTCCCCTACTCTAGTTTAGCATTTCTACTGTCACTACTGAAAATGGTATTATAGCTTAGGATGATGTTCAGATTTCCATTATAGTCCCCAGTTTTCACATGCTCTCAACTTTCTGAAAAATTCTTCTTTTCACCTGAAATTTTCCATGCTTGGTCTCAGCTCAAAGATGAATTTCTTTAGACAGTTGAGCAAAATCTGTTAACCTATTTTTCAGTTATACAAGGAGAGAAAAAAATACACTGTACATTTACACTATTTCTAATATTTTAGTATAGATATATAAACATACAGAACTAAAAACCAATTAAATTTTACATGCAGACATTTTCCCAGGTGACTAGTCCTCACCCAAGTCTAATATCCATGCTAACACATAAAACAAATAAAAGCATAAAAATGAAAAAAATTGGAATTGCATTTTTTTATACTAAGCAGCAAAATAAGGCCACTAAAAATAGTACCGTGCACAGAACTATGGAATGCTGTGGTTACTGAATTTTAATATTGGCAGGTGACGTAGACTCTGCACTGCTGTTCCAATGGAGATTTCCATCAACTTATGCACCTTGAAATTGCGACTCTCAGTGTATCAGAGACATTAATGTTTTCAGCTTTTCTTTTCTCTTACATAAACCCTAAAGTTACAAATTTAAACACTCCAGAGTAAGATAACACCAATTACATTTGACACAGAAAGCCTAAGTGATGTACATTGGCCAGCAGGCTGGCTACTCATTCCTTGATCAGGCAATAAGTCCATTGACTGAAAAAGGAGTAAAGCAAGCTCCATAGAGCTTATGTTATTCACTATATGATTAAAAATATACCTCAGAATGGAATGCATTTAATGTGTCAGTCAATCCCCGAATCCTTATTTTCTGCCATCAGAGCACAGAAGTAAAAGGACGGTGTTAACACATATTTAGCTTTCCTGAATCTATTAGAACTGTGTACATTTCCAAAATTTGTAAATTATCACCTTGATTCAGAAAAGTGCTTAGAGTGTGCTTACAGCTGCCTTTCCCGAAGACGATATCTGAAGCCGTTTGGACTTCAAGGATCTGCTTCAGTCCCACCACTTTAAATGAAAATTAGGCACATGCCGAAATGCTATTTGATTTGGAATGAAGACTGAAGGTTTTGCTCATAACCCATACTGATACATATTTTCAAACCTTTGTTATTTGTCACTGCTGTACTTCAAATCTGATTAAATGAAGTTGTTATCATTTAAAACTGGGATAAGCACAGTAAATTGGCCCTAATTTCTTTTATTATTTAATCTATTGTTTATCTAATGACACTGAATAGGAGTTTTTTGCCTGTTTATTTGCTTTTATAAGAGGTCTTTCACACAGAAGAATACAACATGTTGTCTTCTACTGTATTTCTCTGTAGCTGTTTGGTGTAATGACTTACTAATTTGAGGTGCATTTTAGAGTTCAATCAAATGCTGAAAAGAACACTGATTGAGAAGCCTGCATAGATTTCAGCATTCTTTATGAGTCATAACACTGATTTTGGAAGCTTAGCTATATAAGCTGGTGGTGTGCAACATCCTTTCTATACTCCTAATTATGTGAATTAGCATTTAGAACAATCCCAAGTTCAAGTATTCAAAAATGCTCTTTTCAGAGCATCCACCAGGTTTACTGCAAGATAGGCACTTGAAGAAGGCTTTGGTTTTTATACTGGGTACTTCTGAAACATCAGCCTGTGCAATTCAAAGCGACATGTAAAGGCTTAACCACAGAGTTTCCACTGAATTTATTGATGATTGCACAGAAATTGCCCAGAAAAAAAATACTAAGAAATTTGTATTGAACAATCTATTTTTGAATTCTAAAAGCTTCCTGACTTAGGACTCAGTTCTAACAGATTTCTAGGGCCAAGCTCCCATTAGAAGTAAAGGGATTTTGCTTGAATGGAGTCCAAGTGTGGACTTGGGTCTCAGCTCTCTATTAATATTAATGTATCATCTGCAAGATAAATTGCATGTGCATTTACCTTGGACTGAAAGAAACTGTAGTTAAAAATGGAGAAAGCTAGTATTTCTTAGATATATATTAATCCTATATTTCTTCTTTCCCTGCCTTAACATCCTCCGCAACAATTCCCACACCCTTTTCAAACCATGTAAAGAAAACCTGCTTAATGTACAGGTAAATTAATACAACTTCTAACATTAGATACAGATAAATTATGTTAAACCTCAAGAAAACAGTACAGTGGCACAGAGCTAAGTACCTCTTCCTGAAGGAATTTTTAAAAATGTTTTTCGGATACCATGGCATTAGCACACAATACAATTCAGCAAGAAAACCTGAATACTTTGCTTAAAGGTCATACTCTATCGCAAATCTGAAAAAAGGCCTATGAAAGTGTGTTTAACTCTTGTGCCAATAAATATTAGCTAAAATACATCCTAAATGCAGGAATTACAGACAGAATATTAGGAAAGCTGCTACTGATTACTACCATTGTGGCTATACTCCCTCAGCCAAAAGTGACAAGGAGGCATAAAAAGGTTATGATGTCCTACAACACTCATTACTGGGGGGGTGACAGGGAAGACACTATCTTCTTCCTCACAGAATAAAAATACACAAGCTCAGTTTAGATAACTGTCTCTGGAATAAAGAGTTACATTTTCAGTTACATAAAATAGTACAGCTTTTGCAGGGAGCGATCCAAATCATATGATATGAGTATCTGCTGACTTCAAAAAGGATTCAATAAGACTTCAGTGGAATTTGAATCGGGTCCATATACAGGTATAATGACTGATATTAAGCTGGAACCGGTATATTTAATGCAATGAACACAGGCAACTCTGAAAATACTACCAGTAGGTCTTGTCTGGGGTTTTGTTTTCTTTTCCTCCACTCATATTAAATTTCACTGTGCAGAGCTTATACACTCTGTCAGGTAAATCATTTTTTGGGTCTTAACTGCCTCTAGGTGCCATGAGGGATTAAGTCTGAGTTTCCTAAAAGAGTCTGGAAAGCTCATTTGAGATAAATTAACATCATCTCAGAACAGAAAAGACACGTGTGGGCTGGGGTTGTTACATTTTGTAACTAAAACTGGGGAGAAAACTTCAGCTTAGTAACTACACATTATGCAGAGCTCTTCTATAAATTTGCTGGTGGGTTTTTTGTTGTTGTGTTTTCTTTTTTTTTTAATTGGTTCTCTTTTTAGCTTATGCTGACAGTATTTATATGGTGCTGTGTAACAGCCTGAAGCTGGCTTCGGGAGTATACCCTTCTTTAAAGTCCTTAGGAAGGTTAAGGCTTTGTGAGAACCTCCTGCAACGTTTTCAGTGTCTCATTGTAAGTACGAGCTGGTTTAGAGCAGTTACTTTAGCAGAACTGCCTCAAAAGTGCTTGTTTTATTCTTAGCATCTTGTTAATGTGACACCTTACAGACACCCAAAGTCAAGACACAGTTCTGGGAACGTCACATTCATCTCAGATAAGGCTAATGCAACAGCAAGAGGATGACTTTATCCTAAACTTGGCTACTGCCAAAATCTTTTTGCAAAGACAAGCCTAAATGTGTCTCACTTGATTCTCCAAGCCTCACGTCCCTAATAAATTCAGACCCACCACCACCACTTGGAGCGTGCAGCGCCCGCAGGAACACCAGCGCGACTCCCGACACCTACAAACCCGCTGCAGCCACAGCCAAGAGCTCAGGAAGCTGCCTTGCGAACACGCCGACCCCACTACTGACCACTCCGGTGCCGCTATCATTAAATAAAAGCTTCTTTGGCTGTAAGATCAGCTCCATCCTTCCCTCCCCCCGCCCCATCCCCGCCCCCGCCCGTGCAGGGCTGGCGCCGCGTCAACGCCGGCCGCGCGGTGCCCTGGCGCCATCTACAGGCTGCGCCCAGGCGCGGACAGCGGTGGGCAAAAAGGAGCAAGCGCCGGAAAAATAAATTAGACAGCGCCGCATTTAAATCTTTATTAGCGAGGAATTATTAGACCTAAGAAAAACCTAATGCTGGATTTGGTTGAAATATGAGTTTCTCAGCCTCCTAATCCCTCTTCATATGGCGTATTTCACAGTTTAAAATGAATTATGACAGATTACTTATGCGTTACTAAGGTGAGAAAATATTTACAATGGGCTGATTTTTTTTCCTGCATAATTCAGATGTATTCAGAGAACGCATCCCTTTCAAAAGTATGCTTTGAACATTTTTTTAAATATGCAACAAACTGTCTATGTGATACCACCTTTAACCTATTACAGCAAAATAATTTTGAACGCAAAACAGAGGAAGACTTCTGTATGGCTTAGTTACATCCTAACCAACAAACCACGTGCTTCAAAATGAAGTAGCTTGGAATTTCGGCTGGTTTTGTTAGGGAAAAAAAATTAACCCCTTTAGTAGCACTAGCTTAGAAACGTTCCAAATCAGCTTGAACTGTAAAAGAAACTCAAGCCAACTCACTTCAAAATTTGAAACTCAATGTACATATCCCTTCAATTTTGGAACAGTCAAATTTCTGACTGAAGTTTGGAATATAAGGAAACAGTTTTTCTTCTTCAATAAATTTTACATTTGGACAATCAAATACTGGGGAGAAAAAAAAAAGCCTTTTTAATTTTTTCAGTTTTCTTTATGCACATGTATATGCACATGCACAGATGCATAACAGTCCTTTAACAATCAGTGTTCTTCAAAACCCAAAGTTACATGCATTTCACAAATGCATGTTTAATCCCCAGGTAAACGATAAAGGGGTCAAGATTTTTTGGTGTGTTTTGTTTTTTTTGTTCCCCCCATAATATAACTAAATTAAACTAGACTGAAACAAAAAAAACCCACAGCATAGTGGCACTTTTAATACTGGTTGATCGGGCACTTGTATGTAGTACTTATAGACCAGTAAAAGTGCTCGTTTACCTGTCTGGTGTGTAAGGGGCCCTTTGTCTTGAAGCCTCCTTGGGAACTGCACTCTGAGGCACTGAAGTGATCTGAACTAGTGGAAGAGCGTTTGGAAAGGGTGTCACAACCACCAACAAAGGTGTTGTCCAATGGGAGTTCCTGAATCACATGGTGCTTTTTCACTGAAACTGGAGTGTCAGGTTTGAGATGAAAAGCAGACTGTGGAGAGGCAGATTTGTAATGCTTGGCAAGATCAGGACTGTTAGGCTTAAAGGTGGTTGGTGGTGCTGTGCCCCAATCAAATCTTCCTATACTTTGCTCCTCCAGCTCCGCTGGAAGGCTTATTGTCCCGTTGATAGGTTCATGAACAGCATCATCAGGTTTGGACTCCTCAATGGTCACAAAGTTCAAAAGAGAGCTCTTCGGAGATTTCCTTTTCTTCCTTTTCTTTTTCTTGTTTTGCTTGTTCTCCTGATTGGGAGACATCCACTCAGCACCTTGCTTGCTCCTCTGGGCGGCTTTGAATCTGGATGCATGTCGACAGCGAACAAGAACTGTGACAAATATCACAACTATGACAACCATGGCACCTGCTACAATGGCGATCATGATCGTGAGATAGTCCTCGTTTTGGTAGGGTTGGCTACTGTCCCCTATGTTCCGGTCCAAAGGTGTTTCCATAGTCCTGCGTATCAAGTCATAAATATAAGAGGCATTTCCAGCAGTGTCATTTACATACAAAAATACAAGCACAAGAGTATGCAGGGATTTGGGATAACCTAAATCACTTATGTTGACGACTAAGCGATGCAGTCCCATGTCGTTAGGAGTTGGTTTTTCTTCCAGAGTGATATTGCCTGTCACCGGATCAATCCGAAACAAACCCTTGTTGTTTCCGCTTACAATTGTGTACTTAAGCTCGGCATTCATTCCAGTGTCTATATCCACAGCAAACACTTCGGCTACCACCGATCCTGGAATTGCTGAGAGTGGCACTAGCTTAAAAGAAGTATTAGAAGGTGGGTAGATGACAACGGGGCTGTTGTCATTAACATCCATGACGTTTATGGTGACTTTTGCAGTAGAAGAGCGAGGAGGTTGCCCTCCATCTACTGCCTTAACGTCAAAGGTGTAGGAGCTCTGCTGTTCTCGATCAAAAGAAACATTGGACTTTATAACTCCAGAATACGGATCCAGCACAAAGTTTTCATTGTCATTCAGGATGGAAAGGGTCACTGCTTTATTTTCCCCTGCATCTGCATCAGTCACCGTGATCACTCCCACTGTGCTATACTTTGGCAAGTTCTCTGATACGAAAAACTGGAAATGATTATGAGTGAATTTGGGACTGTTGTCATTTTCGTCCAACACAGTAACAATTACAGCTGCTTGACTCTGCAAAGGAGGGGTGCCATTGTCTCGGGCTGTAACAGTGAAAATGAAACGTTCCTGCTCTTCTCTGTCAAAAACTCTGGAGGCTGTCAAAACTCCCGTCTTTCGATCCAGATCGAAAAAGGAGGCATTAGGGCCAAGCTGATAAACAATGTCTGCATTTTTCCCACTGTCTTCATCTGTGGCACTAATAGTTGTTAAGTATAGACCACGACGGTTGTTTTCAGAAACTGACAGCTCAATTACAGGCTGGCTGAAAATCGGAGGGTTGTCATTTTCATCCTCCAGTTTAACTCTTACCAGGGCAGTCTGGTTCAAACTGGGCTTGCCAGAATCAGAAGCAACAATTTTAAAGCTGAATTCTTTGGTGCCCTCATAGTCCAACAAAGAAGAGGTCTCTAACAAATACTGGTTGTCGTAAACTGCCTTCAAGTGGAAGGGGACTTCTCTCTCAATGAAACAGATCACTTTGCCGTTCACATCAGTGTCCTTATCTGAAACTGTAATTAGGGCAATCTTCGTATTGATGGGATCTTTCTCAGATAAGTACACTGTGCCATTGATGGGACTTATTATGTACCTGAGGTCTATGTTAGGAGGGTTATCATTTACATCAGTGACGTTGATGGTCACAGTTGCCCGAGCTGGTGTGGAGCTACCATCACTAGCCAGCACTGTCACTTTGTGAATAGCAGTCTCTTCTCGATCTAAGGACCTCTGAACTGTAATCAGCCCTGTGGTGTTGTTTAAAGCAAAAAATCTT
Source organism: Syrrhaptes paradoxus (assembly GCA_013400615.1). Lineage (NCBI taxonomy): Eukaryota > Metazoa > Chordata > Aves > Pterocliformes > Pteroclidae > Syrrhaptes > Syrrhaptes paradoxus. The sequence goes on along the minus strand of VZTO01000899.1, from coordinate 31,619 downwards.
TTGGTTGCAGGGGCAACCTGGGCACCAAAAATATATCTGATTTCTGCATTGCTTCCTATATCTGCATCTGTAGCATGAAGCTGAATTACAGAAGTGCCTACAGGGGCATTCTCTGGTATATGAACCTCTACTTGACTCTCTTTAAATACTGGCCTGTTATCATTGACATCACTTACTGTGACTTGCAGGATGGCTGTGCTGGATTTCTGGGGGGTACCTCCATCCTCCACTTTGATTTTCATCACGTAGGTGTCCTTTTGCTCTCTGTCCAAGTTCTGCTGCACAATCAGCTGAGGCCATTTCTCTCCTTCTGGAGTTTCTACAATATCCAGTCCAAAAACACTCTGCCCGTTTAATAACTCGTAGTGCTGTACACCATTGAAACCTGTGTCAGGATCTGTTGCTGATGGGATTGGAAAGCGACTGTTGATCAGAGTGTTTTCTGGGATGGAGATATTGATGACAGGGGATGGAAACATAGGTGCATTGTCATTAGTATCCTTCACAATGATTTTTATTTTGATCAGCCTGAAAAAGTCATTGGGGAGAATCACCACTTCAAGTTCAAAGAAACACTCATTTTCTTCTGCATAGGAAGCTCCAGCACAGAGTTTTTCTCTGTCTATTCTGTTAGATGTTGTAAAGATTTCCCCAGTGGTACTGGACACTTTGACCAGAGGGGCATCCCCTGCTTTAGACACCAGTCTGTAGACAAGGCTGGCACTGGTCCCCGTGGCAGCATTGATGAGAGAAATGTTCAGGTCCTTTGGTATGTTCCCTATGGGTACGTTTTCAGGCAGCTCCTCTCTAATAGTGTAAATAAGTTCTTGAGCTATAGCAGAATCCAGCCTTAAACAGGCAATCAAAGCGGCCAACAGGTAAAAATCCCTCAGGTCCATGATAATGTGTTTATTCTCTTTTCACAGATTTTAGGACTTAAAGGTTTCCAGAAAGGAATGATGCGTGATTTGCAAGAGGAGGCATGCATGGACTGCAGGATGCATTACATCTCATTTCTTATTTGGAGACAGCACTGTCAACACAACCACACAGAACAGCATTATTGGGTTTTTTTAGGCATTACAACTGCACAGTCTCTAACTACTACTTGTTTTTGCAATGCACACTCAAAGCAGTACATTTTCCTACTGCTCCCTTTTACAAGCAATTCTTCTGGACAAATGCACCAATATCCCACTGCCTGCATTTGCACAGAGAGAGAATGGAAATAACTACTTGCAGGATTAAGGGTAGGCACAGTTTTGACACGTACTTTCTGAATAATTTCTTGGTACACTCTGTAATCCGTAACATGCATTTCCCCTCTACCCTCCTCCACCCAGTGATTTGGTGCAAGTAAAAAAATCTTCCCGCACTACTTCTGGATTCTAACTGCTATGTCAGCTCCCAAATGTAATTTGGTGTTTGTTTCTACACGTATTTTTAAGCTCTTGCAGACCAGATCTTTCTCTGTTCCGTGTGCCTTGCATCCCCCTCTACAGCTATCGTACTGGGAAATAACCACCCGGACATGCTGCTGCTGCAGCAGGCGTCACTGGCTACTTCACATCCCTGTTAACTGATGAGACAATAACAGGACTTACAGTTTCTTACACTCTCAGCTCAATGTTTCCTCTCCAGATGTTGGATACTCCTCCTTCTGTTTAATAACCTTAAACTTTGTTTGTTTTTAAACACAATATAAATCAGGAGGCTGGAGATTCCAAATGCAACTTAGTAGCAGCCAGCATGTTTACAGATTATGCGGGGGGGGAGGATGTATTTTCTGATGACGAGAGGAGAAAAGAAGGTGCAGCTTTTCCCCATTGACACCGATCTCCCTTCAGGATGTTATTAGCAGCTGCCACACATAAATACTGCAGACTAATAATGCAGGTGGAAAAAAAAAAAAAGCGACAGACAGACTTCTGTTTGCATGCTCTGCTAACCGCGAATTATCCGGATGCAAGGCTGCCAGCACCTACAGTTTGTCAGAACCGGGCAGCCCCTAAGCACTAATCTTATCTGCATTAAGCTGCACAGTAGCTGATGCCCGTGATTACTTCCAGCAGAGTGATGCAGGTAGGGATGCAGAAACAGCGAGTAGGTGAGCCTTTGCCACCAACATCAACTGAATCTGAAACACTGACTTCTTTCCCTAGATAAATATACTGCGTGTTGGCTTTTTTTTTTCCCCTTCCTTTAAATGAAATGCATCACAGTGTATGGGTAACTTTGCACTTACGTTGGTTGTCTACCTTTGACGATCTCCTGCAGCTAAGCAATGATCTGTTCCAGCAGATAGAGCACAATGCATCTGGTAAACCACCAGTTTTGGAGAAATCAGCGGCAGCCAAATGCTTCCTCCTTGAGATATGTGTTACTTCGGGGTGGCAAATTAGCAACTCCAGGGAACAAATTCACAGTTCTGTCGTTAGTCATCCTCCCCACGTTTCATTTCTATGAAGCGGTGATCCTTCGGGTGTTTAACGTACACGCAACAACATAAACAAACAGCCAGCAAAAATCCGGTGCACTTCTTTAGACCGGGGGTATTTTCCACTCTGCACTGCACACAATTTCCATCCCTCTCTCAGCAGAGCACAGACAGCTAGATGAAGTCTGCAACTTCTTACTGCAAATGCCAAGAGTTGGTCTGGCGGTGTTTCTCTCTCCCTCTTTATCTCTGGGGTGACAGTTGCCCACCAAAAAAAAAAAAAATCCTAATAGGTTATTGCTTTAGTGACGGGAGGAAGCGACGGTGCTTTCCCTCCTCCTCCTCCTCCTCCCTCCCAGCCTCTCTCCCTCACACTTGCTCTCTCCTTCTCTCTCTGAACTGAAATTCTTGATACAACTCTCAATAAGCCCAGAGGGAGGGTGTGAGCGGCTCGAAGCCCCCCCTCCCGTCGCACCGCATTGGCCCGCGCCGGCGGGGGCGGTGGATGGCGGAGTGCGGCCCTGGCATTGGCCGCCGGGCACGTCGCTCCCCGGGCCGGCCGGGCGGCGGGGGCGGCCGCAGTGGCTCCGCGGTTGGCGGAAGGGTTCGGCGGGATGCGCCGAGACGCGCCGCGTCGTGGCGGCCGGGGCGGGGGGGAGACGCGGAGGGAGGTGCGGAGCGCAGGTCGCGGCGAGCCAGCGGGCGGGTGCTCCGCGGGCGGGGGCGCAGCGCCCCGGGGGGAGGGGACGACACGGGCGGGAGTAGAAGCGCAGCGGAGGTCGGGGCCGCCGCAGTGGGCGCGGAGGCGGGGCAGAAAGCATCCTCGGGCGTGAGGGTAGCCGCGGGGAAAAATAAGCATTTGATGTGGGTTTGGGTTGGTGGTGGTAGTGGTTTGAGGGTTTTTTTGGTTTATTATTTTTTTGGGTGGGTGCCTCAGAGCGAGCTCGATCCCCGTTGCGCGGGGCCTGGGGAAGCGCCGCGGTGCGGTGGCGAGCCCGTGGCGGAGCGCGGGTGGCCGCGAAGGTTCCGCGGGCTGGCGCGGAGCCGCCGCCCGGCGCCGCGCAGCGCCACAGGAAGCACCCTGCCCTGGCCCTCCTCCGCGCGGTTCGGCTTTATATTTAATACATGCCTTTTCATCTATAATTCACGCTGCTCTGACTCCAGCCCTGTCTCGGCTCCCATTTACGCCTGCACACCTTTCTCCTTCCCCTTCCCGAAGGGTCAGTGAGGTAGTTGCCGAGGGAAGGAGAGAGCTGCTCTGCTGGTTTGGGTTTTGTCTGATTAAACATTGAACTGGGAAACATTCCTCTCTGTGGTTTGGTAAATAATGAAAGTGAGCATTTCACCTTTCCCGTAAATGACACAGGTAAATTAGCCAGCTAGCCGCAAAGAAGCGTCACATGCCTGGAAGACAGTGTGCTAAAATGCCAACGTATTACGATATGAGTGACCTCAAAAGTGTGACAAGAAGATGATTATAGTGCATTATATATAGTGCGTTATAGGTAGTGCCTTTTTTCAACATTTTCTGAAGCATGAATGAACCTTCATTTGACTGTGCTTTTATTGCCAGCTTTTTTCAGCTTGAACTTGCAAGCAGTGTGACACAGTGCCTATCCAATTTAGTGTGCCCGGGTATGTGGCCATGCTCGCTGCTATTTCTGGTTAAGCCTTTCAAATACGTACACATACAAAAAAACAAATATAACATCAGCACTTGACTTTTTCTGTACGCAGAACTATATCTAGATAATTTACACATTTTCAATTGTTAGCCTTGGCCAGCTAAAGATCTGTATTCCTACCTTGAGGATTTTACACTTTCAGATGCAGGCTTCTACCTTCAGACTCACATGTGTATGTGCATGGTTAACTAATAGTGGAAGCTGCTTGTGTCTGTCAGAGGTCAGTAATTTGCATGACTTGGTTTTGTGTGGTACATACTGATAAATGTAGATATCCTTGTTAGTTATATGGATGCAGGCACTGTGTATGTGAACATTGCACATGCTGTAATACCTTCATGTGTAAAGATTAAGTTTTGCTGTGCTTTGTATTTGTGTCCAAAAGACTCTTGTTACAGACACACACAGAAAAAAAATTGATCCGGATTCTGATGACATCAAGTAATGGTAGCAAACGGAACTGAATCTAATAATAGTTTAAGAAAAATGTTCATTGTGTAATACAGGAAGGATGGCTACAGCCCCAGCATTGAAAGTCAAGCAAGTGACATGAAGGAGCAACCTTACTGCCAAACCACTTAGAAAAAGAATTCTGTGAATGAATGAATTAAGTATGCAGTTCTTTCATCTTTTAAAATACAAAGCAGAACAGCCATTAATAACAAAGATAATTAGAACTGCTAGCATTCTGTGTCTGCTTCTGAAATACGGCATGTTTATGTATGCGTTAATAATGCACGCATTTTTCCTGACACTAGTCATGTCACAGCAGTATGGCATCACAGACGTTTTATAGCCTCATTCTAGTAACATCACAGACATATAACATTCTTATTCTAATCACACCATAGTCATTTCAATGTCACATTGTAGTCACATCACATAGCCTGGTAATAATTATTTAACTTTATTGCTAAGCTGAATAGTTTTCTGTTTGCTCAGGGATGACTTTAACTTGTAGTCAGAACTGATTAGCACATGCTTGTAAATGAGTTCTCATGTACACAGGGTTAGTCTCATGAAAAGTTAGGAAGAGAAAAAGAAAGTAAAATTCCAGTGAACTAGTGACTGTTGGATTTAAACCCAACACTACCGCAAGTCACAATAATAGCATATTTTTGCTGTTTTCTGAAGTTACTTTAGAGAGACAGAGTTTTTTATGTGCAGATGTCGCATTGTTTGTGTGCTTGCTTTAAAATGCTGTAGTTCTTTAATTAATCATACGTTATTAACCTCATGGAAGAGGCAGGTCTTCAGACCGTAGTGTTTGCACAACAGATTGTAAATTTGAGGTCCAGAGTACCAAAGGGGCTAGAACTGTCACAACTGCTTCTAATAACAGGAGAAAATGAATGGAAGGCTGAGTTTCTGAGCAGGAGTTGGAATCGCACAGCGCAGCATTGCGCCGCCTCTGAAATGTGACGAACTGCTCTGAAACATATCCCACGTTCACTTGAGTAGCCATATTTTATCCTCCAGTAAATGTTTATTCACTCGCTCTTGTATTTCAGAAAACTACAGTATTTGATGTTATTCTCTCCTCAAATGCAGCTATATATCATTATTTATACTGTTCCTTAATAGTCTCCTTTCTTTACCATGATGTATTAGGCTTTTGTCTGCATGTAAGAACACTGGACTCCTAATCACATCGTAACCTGTGAAAATTACTTCTGTATTATAGAATATTAACTATTCATCCACATCATTGCTTGTTATCTTTGTCTCCATATTATTATGTATCAAATTCTTTTCAGGATCATATTTGACTCAAATTCTAGCATGCTAGAAACTGACTCCAATTATTCTGTACTAGCTATAGTCAAATTGCACTAAATGGAATTGCTTACATTGTATCATACTGGCTACAGGCTCACACAATACATTATACATGAAACTGATTCACATTATGCTTAGCTAACTAAAGACTTTAATCTCAAAGTGTTGAGCATAAAATGCTATCATTCTTCACTGAACTGGCTCTGGTCACTTGATCATTTTGTACCTGGGATTGCCTCTTACAGGCTGTTATTATTAAAGCAAAATGGCTTTTCCTTTCCTGCATTTCTACCACTTTCTAAGGAGAGCTGATTCACATGCTAATGAACGAGCTCTTTTACTTCATCCCATCACACTGCAACACTGGAACCTGAACTATGGTACACCTTAACATGTCCCCTTCAGTCCAGCGTATCGAAAAAATGCGCTATAAACGTTCACTTGTGTGTTCAAATAGCAGGCTATGTGCTAGCTACTTAGCAATCCTTAATATTATCCCTGGAGGCCTTGTTGCTTAAATGTTGCTTAAATCATTAGCAAATCCAGCCTTGGTACCAGCTCCAATAGGAAATATTCAAGGCCAAATTTCTGGTTCTGCCAAGGTCTTTCAGGGTGCTCCTGATGTTGTTGTCCCTGGAAAGAGGAGGGGTTTGGAGTTCAGTGTGGCAGGTCAGAAGTGATGACTCGCCCTGCGATGGATAATGTTTAATCCATGAAGTGGTCCACCTCCACAGGGCAGACATTTGCTCTGCTCAAATGAGCACTGGCATTACTGTCCTTGACTTGGCCTTCTGCCATGATTCGGTCTCATGGTAACCTCAGGAAATCCATTTTTTACAAGAAGTGCTGGGCCAAATAGTGATGCTTATCATCTGCTGTGCTCCTAACCCCCAAAACTTCAGGGAGTCTATGAAGACAAAAGAGCAGAATGCCGCAAAGGCAGGAGCAGTCTATGGAGGGGATTGTGGAGGCCCTGTTTTCTTCATATCCTTGCAAGCATGTTTCTCCTTACTGGCACGTGGCTTTTGACCTGAAGTCAATAAAAATATTTTGTGTAATTTAAACCATACATAACCACAGCATTTCAAAAAGCCAGGTAATTTAATTATAAACTATATTTATTTAATATACTCATTTTTATAATTTAAAAATATATTTAATTAGTTTTCAGACCAATTGTGAGAACTCTAGGAAAGGAAAAACACTTAGGCAAACACTTTGGGACTACATGTATTAATCTGTACTCTTAAACAGCAATAGCTAAGTCAGTTAATGATAAATCATTTAAGCCAATCAAGCAATGGTTGCAGAATCGGGCCTTTTAATATGTTTTTCTTCAGGAAAATAAACTCAGTCCCTGGATAATCTAATCACAAAAGGGGCAGGTGACGACCTTTATTCCTTTTGAATGGCAGAACTAAATTTAACTGAATTTGCCATTTTTTTTTGACTGACAAAGATTGCAAATGTCATTTCATGGCTCTGAAGGGTCTACAAATGCACAAGCTGAAAACTGGCATTTTGCAGTGCCAGTGTTTAATCCATGTCACTGTACAATACAGCAAGGTGCCAAACTCCTGTTAATGATTGCAGTTTATTTAAAGGTACAGATTAATGTACAGAATTGAATGGTTTGCTTTAAAGTGTTGGGGTTTTTTTCTCCCTCACAGGGCTTTAGTAACTATTTAGTAAAACAATAAAAATCAATTTGGATATGGCAAAAAAAAGAGAATAATAAACAAGTGCCATTTAAAATGCAATTGTTGGACCACTTAAAAGAGATGTAATTGCATGCAGCACAAAAAGAAAAAAATGTTTTATTCTTTGCTACCCTCATGTTATTTATTATGCTGGAAGCAGCTGATGAATGAGAATACAGAAGCAGATTCCAACCGGTGTGCTTTTGTGTAAGGTGAAGATATTCCAAGACCTGCAAATAACCTGATGTCTTATTGATGCTTTATTGTTTAAAAATAGGAGAAGGAAAAAGGCAGAAAAAGAAAGGAAGTCTAAAGGTTTTCAGACAAAACAATGTTTAAAGAAAGCTTTACTAAAGCATTTTTGTTTCCATCAAAAATGTAATGTAAATCTGATTGATGGAGTTATGCTGATGCAATGTTGACAGGATCAGAATGAGACCCAAAGCGTGGAATGAGGCCTCCTTCAGGCATTTACTTTGTTTTTCTGCTTTCAACTTCTGACCTGCTCCTTGCTTGCATGGAAAATAGAAAATGCTCAATTTAAATCAATATATATACTCACACTAACTTGCATTAGTGAGATTGACATCTTTACATCCAGATTTGAACCTAAACATCTTCTGTTTTTCAGTCCTACTCTGATGTCAGTCATGCCTCACCATTTACAGAAGGTTACTAAGGTACTGAAGCTTGATTAAACTCTATCCTCTGGGGGAAAAAAATACTCATTTGACATAGCTTCATTCTTTAAATTACAGATAGGCAGGCAGACAAATGACTAATTTCTGATTAAAAGCATTGTGCTGTTATGATAGCTTCTTCTAACACTTTTGCTTTTCTTAACATTCCGGTTGAAGCAAGAGGTCTAAGGTTTTGAGGTTTTGTCTTTTGGGAATGGTATGTTTTGCAATATGATGGTAAAAATACCACAACAGCTACGGGCTTTCATTGAACGGATTATGCCTGTCTGTTTACCATGCATACACGCTGAAGGGAAGAGTGCAGATTCCTGAACTGCATCCGTTTTCCATGCTCCAGTGGCATGGCTGTGATTCTCAAAGAACCTTTGTTCTTCAGGAGTCCAGAGACAAAAAAAAAGAAGGTGTGTCTTCCTTCTATGGGTGGCAGTACCCCAACTCTGTACATGCCACCATGTTCTGGGAAAGTACTTTGATGTGATTTTGGCTTTCTGGAGGCTAATTCCTCTCAGAGCTCCTCTTAATGTGGAAGCCAGAATTCTGCAGAGTGCTCATGCAGAGCTGAGCCTGAAAGAAAGGAATAATCCAAATGAAATTACTCTCATTAAAACAATGGGGGAAAATGACAGGTCTGTGTTTGGTATGCATTCCGGGAATAGGAAATGTCACCAAATATCTTTGTATTCATTTACGTTTTGTTCAGTACCCTAAAAATATTTAGATTCTGGACAAGAGAAAAAAAAGTCTAAAAGACCCTAAATCCACAATTTGTCTTCTCCATAGATTTTCACTGTTCCATTCAGTGACTTATTGGCCAGGTTCCTGAATAGGCAGAAGTTACTCAAAGTCTTAAAGTAAATAATGTATTATCATGTGTGTTGTAAGTTACAATGTAAGCAAAGTAAAATATACAGAAAATGGGGCAGTGCTTTCTCTTCATGGGAACTTACTGGGCATTCATAGTCAGAAAATAATTTAGGGGAAGAATAAGACAGACTTTCATGGGTTTTCCTTTTTTACTACTAATGCATCACTTCTTCTGCCTCCCATGTTGACAAGCAGCAAATATTTCAACACAAACTCCATCAAAGTTAGTCATTTTGTCCTCTTCCTTATCAATGATTCTGTCGCTCTAAGGACCACATGACTCAGGAAATAAGTAAGCATCTATCTATAGGGGCATCACTCAGTCATGCTTAGACAATTATCACAGCAAAACACACCTCAAGTGATCAATAGTTGCTTTCCTTGTCAAATTTCTGGATGTCACAAGCAACACCAAAGACAGGGATCAGACCAGAGCAAAGCCTTGTCTAGACAGGTAGATTAGATTGCTTTTAGTCCTAACAGAGGCAGGAGGGTGCTCAATAGTCTACAGCAAAGCCTAACAGAGCACTCCTCTCCCTCTGCCCAGCAGCTGGGCTTGAGCAGACTCAGGTTGCGTGAGCAAGGAAAATCCTCCCTGCCAGGGAGGACACCTTAGAATCAGAAAAAAAAAATACATATGGTTTGGTTAACTCATTACCTTATTTAAATAGAAATAGTAATAATTACTCATTATTAAATTGGAAAAAAATACTAAGACTTCTTGGAACAGGAAATTAAACNGAATCACTTGGAAGCATCATAGTTTTTTTCCTGGCAAAGTTTGTTTTGACATATGCCTGAAAGTTGTTATTTTCAGATGTATTTACAGGGATCAGTGCTTAGATTCCCTTCCATATCTCTGTCTTTTCTCTTTATCTTTCTAAAGCTTGTATAGACTGAAGGCCTTCTGGCTGATTAGCTTATGTCCGTGCTTGCAGACCTCAGGTCTGCAATGAGGATAGGATACTTGTTTCCAAGATAGGACATTTTGGAGAACAGTAACTCAAGTTTATTCAGAGACCTATTTAGACATTCTTTTTCTGTATAGGATATATCTATGTAGTTATTTGTCACTGAAGATGGTAAATTTGTGCAATAGAAAAAGAAGCCTACAGATTTTCCTGGACTGAAAGCTCAGATGGAATGCATGTGATGCTAGGAGAAGACACGTGAAGGCATAATACAAAAATGATAAGTTTATCTCACTTCTGTAATTGGGAGGTTTTTTACTTTCGGGCATTACAAACTATGTCAGTCACTGTAAAACCAGATCCACCCTGCCTATGCTATTATCATACCAGTGAGGAGTAGTAATTACAAAGTCTTTTTTTTCCCCACTGCTGCACTGCTGTCAATCCCCCAAAACACCTGCGCAATTTAGGAAACTTCATATTCTGAACACCATTCATTTCAAAGGTGAACTTAAGCTATTGCTTGGCTTACATTACTGTTCAGCTGATTCTTGACTGAGAAATGCAGGGAATCTTGTTGAAGAGGATTTTTTTTGTTACAACGTGAGTGCCAGAGGTCTTCAGAATATATGATGAGAGTAGCCAGTTGTATTCAGCAGAATAACACGCTGTTCATTACTGACAGAAATAAGATTTTTTTAATCTGGAAACTATGAAATTCTTATTAACATGATTACATTTAAGAGAATGAAGAGACTGTCTCTACTAGCCCTAGAGATACATATTTTACAGATGGTATAGCAGGAGTCTTTCTCTGTACGCATACCTATGCTACTACGAGAGAACCAGTGGAGTTGTAAGCCTTGAATTTTCTTCCCCATTAAGTGTTTGGCCTTGAATCTAAGTATTTGAACAGGAGTGAAAATCTCCATTTCGTTGTTAAAAGTGTTTGTTACCCTTGCTTTGGTCTGTGATGGGTCAGTGTCCTATACTTTCCCTATGGAACAACTACCCAGGTATTCCTCAGCTAGCCCCATCAGTCACTTGGAAGTACTTAATCTAAAATGTCATAACGTAAAAGCCAAAGCTTTTGGCAGTTTGGCATTCTTTGACAGTGACACATCTATGGCTGAAGAGTAATCTCTCTCAGGTTGTTTTGTTTTTTTTTAATTAAGTGGAGGTAAGGTTCCAATCAGGCTGCAGAAGTTGAACCTAACTGGTTCTCTTTCAGAAGCACATATATTTCAGTCTTCCTAAAAATGGGGGAAAAAGGTAAATTGGTCTTGAATCTGAAATGTGCTCTGCCTGAGTATAGGCTTTAAGGCACTTGGAATGCATTTCAAGATCAGGACCTGGATGTCTTGGTAGTATTAAGAGGAAGTAATGTTGAAAACCCAGATCATCCCCACAAAATACAGACTTGAGGGCCATTTTCATAATTCACTCTTTAATTGTATGAAGTTAGCATTACAAATGATTATGTCAGTGTTCCCATATAGCCTAAGGCAGCTCTGATTTAAAGTATACTGGCACAAACTCTGTTCTCATTAACACTGATGTTGCTTGCTCTGATGTGAAGTAGATCTTCTGTAAAGCTGTAAGACCACTGAGAAGGTATGTGATTAAAACCCCAAAAGATCTTAGTTGTCTGAAATCAATTATAGCTAGAATATAGCAATCCTGAAAGCCTGAACTATCAAACTGGAGGAAGTTTCTCCACAGATTGCTTCAATCGACACAGTTAAAATTTCTGAGATTTCTTTTACTTTCATGGCTGCTCAAAAGTATCTTAATCTGTTTGAGCAACACAGATCTCAAGCCCTATCAGGATCTGCAAATGAGATGCTTTTCCTCTTCTCACTGGATAAAACAATGCATGCCTACAAAACTAAGGTTTGTGTAAAACAGTGCATATTGTTTTACCTTATTTTTAAACACAGCAATTTGTGTTTAAATAGTTTTAATATGCCTTTAGCCCAAAAGGCATTAATTCAATTTCTGTCTTTATAGACTCAAAAATCACAACTCCTAGTTTCTGGAAGTACATCTTAACTGTATCTCTTCATATTTCAGTTAAAGCCCTGCTGGGACAGGTTGTGTGTACGCTTACATTCCCTACTCCGTGAACTGTAGATTCCAATGAAACAGTCATTGAAAAAAATCCTGCATAGTGTGAGTAAGCCTGATTGTCCACAAATAACCAGTGAGTTTCAAGTTAAGGCACTCTGATAATGGAAAGTGGTGCAGGCTCAAATCACGCAAGACAGAGAGGAGGAGAACCACTTGGCTTGCCTGCTTCCTTGGAGAACCATCAGGAATTTCCAGCCTGTGATTCAAGTGCTCTTGGTGGTTCATTTACCACTTCTAAGAGGTCTATAACAGGTAATTCAAAAGCACACCTTCTAACAGTTACTTTCAGTTTCCTAAACAGAGCTCTCTCAGCCTTCAAGAAAATCTTCAGGGAGGTGCAAATTGAGAAGATGTTCAAAATACTGCCACAACGCCTACAGCTACATGCTCTACAGATGCTTGTGGATAAATCACAATGGTAGTCACAGTTCTTTCTTCTCTGACTTGTTTAAAGGAAAGAGTGGCCTCTCATTCATTTTTGAAGGAGAGCACTCTGGAATTTTTCACTCCTCCCATGTGTTCTAGAGGCAACCAAGGTGCCCCTGGGAGAGACGGCCAACTTGAGCATGGACATTTCAACCACTAAGTGGCTTCCTGGAGCTCAATCTAACCTAATTTACTAACTCAAGTCCCATAAAAATTACCTAGATACTTTCCAAATTTTTATCTACTGTGAACTGTGTTACACAGAGGCACAAGGGGAGTTGCTGTTGGTTTGGTTTCTTTTTTTTTTTAATCAGAGAAATGTCAGAGAATGTCTTCATTATCCTGACTTTAAAAAAATCATAATTCGAGAGTAATTAATCCTCCTTGAAGACATTTACATCTAAATAGCAGTAACTGATCTAATGAACTCAAATTTACTGTGCTACAATGAATATAGATTGTGGAACAAAGAATAGTTGGGGAAAAAAGATTAATATTTATACAGTGTCATTTTTAAACAAAGCCATCCAGAATAATTAAGTATGTCTGTGTATGTAAGAAGGAGTTTCAGTAATTAAGAAGTGTTCCTATGGTACATTTTATAGCTTAGGATGTAATGAAAACTATTTTAATTGTATTTTAAAGAGTGGTCCTTTCTGTTGTAGTATGAGAAGTATGAGATTTTTGTTTAGTTTTGTAGTAAATATAAAAGCTCTTCTTGTATTCACTGAAACTGCTGAAATCTTGAGCACTGATGACAAGAGAGCAGGCTTAGGCTCAAACAATACGTGCCAAATATATTTTGTTCAGTTTACAGCTATTTCTTATAAACGCCTGCACAGCTTCTAAATGCAGTAAACAGTGTCATCTAGAGGATATTTTTAAGTACTGCATGTCATCTACAAACCATCCCATCCACAAAGATTTTGACAAGCAAAGTGATAGCGTGAAGCTAGACAGTTGCCATAGTAATTACTCTTTTTATTTTTTTTTTAAAGTATTATTCAATACATTCTGCTTTCAGGACACCAGAAAGCCTGCTACACTGTCACAACAAAATACTTGGATGCCTTAATTTAATCACAGGCATTTAAAGAAATTAAGCTAACATCCACTATTACTGTGAATCTTTGGTTTAGTTCAATTAAGGTGTCAAAATATTATGTTAAATTGCCATATTAGAAAATAAGACAATAATTTGTAACATAATGTAGTTTTGACCAGTGCATTTTTAAATAATTGCTTTTACTTATTTGTGTTTAGTATAATGTAATGCAAATGGCACTAAGAAATTTATAAAAAATATTTTTTAAAACCTAACTAAACCCAGCAAATAGTAAGGGTTAGCTCACTGAACAATAGTGTGGGACCTATAGTAGGAAATGAGCTCTTTGAAAGAACTTCAAGAGAGGCACATTTTGAATGTCATCTTATATTGACAACTTGACATTATTAAGAGGTTTCTATTTCTAACCTTAGATGCAGCGAGTGGCAACAATTAACCTCATTACATCAACAGGTGACAAGTTGTACAGGTCCTTCTCCTCTTTTTATAATTCAGCTAAAATCTTTAACAGACCTTTTTTCTTTTAACAAACAATCAATCAAACAAAAATCCTATATGTAAATAACAAATTGCTAAGAAAACTGTTATTTTTTTGCCTTAACTGAAGCTGCATTTTTTTCTGCCTAGACAACAAAGATCTTCACATCCTGCAACTCCCTGCTGTCCTTGCTTTGCCAAAGAAGGACTTATAAATTTCATGTGTTATCCCACTCCTGCTTGTCAAAGTTTAAAATTATTTTGCAAGAATTTCAATATCTAAGGCTGCATCTAATTTCAGTCATGGGTCAGGCAAGAGTGGAATCAGTATAGAACTTGAGTGCAATGGGTCCATTAGGATGTAACTTAATATTTGTTTTACCAATGACCTGCATTAAAAACACACCATTGCTTAATGAGGCTATTATATTAATTAAAGGAATTAAAAACTGTAGTATGAAATAAAATCAAACAAGACACTTACATGATACAGGAATTTAATTATAATAAAATTTCAGTAAAACTGTCAAGTTAACTTGCTACAGATGAAATAATTGACGTGATAATACTGGCTAAAAAGTGATCTTTCTTTTGTGATATAGTTAAAGTGACCATCCATTTTTAAGGTCGACATCACTTGCATTCAACAATAAGCTTACATTTATATGGGCATATATTATGGGAGTGATGATAGTATTAGAATGGCAACTGAGGTAACTGAAAACACTACTGCATCCAGGGTGTTTTTGCCTGACAAGAAAAGTTGAAAACACTTGCAGGCCTGAAGCTGAAGGAAGGAGGATTGCTGTCAGATGATGCTTTTCTTGTTCTAGTGACTCTCTCATAAAGTTTGCTCACAACGATGATAGGACCATAGTCTTCTTTGTGATTAAGGAACAGACTAGCAGTAATTAAAATAGTAAAAAATGCTGTTTCAAATCCATTTGCATAACCAAAATACCTTGCTTTCTCAGATAGCATACCCAGTTATGGGGGACAAAGGTGGAGGGGATGGGAAAAGCGCACAGCATCCAGAGCTTCTTCCTGAAGAGACAGCAGCCACGGTCCTACAGGGAGAGGTGCTTCATCAGGCAGAACTCTGCAGGATTTGGATGTTTGCCTGGTAAGTGAGTTTATAAGGAGAAAACAAATGTGTTCCCGCAGTTGCACAAAACCTTTCTTATTTCATCCACTCTCTTTTATTTTCAGATGGAGGAGCACTGTGAGAATGACTGCTCCCTGCGCAGAACTCGAGAGGCAGCATACGCTATACGGGGTAAGTTTCTGCACATTAGTACTTCTAACATGATCACTAATGTTTCTACATCTCCAGAGGGTTTTAGTGTAGGAAGACAGTTGCTCTAGCAGGGTATCTGGAGGTAAAGTGTGAACTCTAATGAAAGAAGTGAAAAAAGCAAACAGCTGGGCTTCCTATCTCAAGATAGCTGGGGAAATGGAAATGGTTCATAGGAGCATCAAATAGGAAAACGAGATCCCTTGCAGCAGATTTTTTTTTTTCTGGTAGCAAAGTAATGCTTCATGCAATTTATCTGTGGAGATGATAGACATTCAGGAAGCACTAGGTAGCAAAAGATGTGGGAGTATTCTGACAAGAAAGAGCTGTAGTCAGGAAGGCCAAGAACAAAGCAGAAACAAGGGCAACACCAATAGAGAGGATATAAATTAGGAAACAAAAAGAAAGAGAGCATCTATGTAAGTTTGGTATAACTAAGATTTTTGATTGGTGGTTATACAACCATACTTTCAAGCTTAATTGCTATTTCAATATGCATATTTACATTTAATACGTGCTGATATTTGATAGTATCACAGTGAAGTCGTATAGTCATCAAGTTGTCAGTGGCCTAATGCCTCATGTTAAAGGCACTGCCAGAGTATCTCAGACTGTCCCCACTAAATACTTTCAGTGCTTGCAAAAATAGTTTCTGTCCTCATTAGAAAAGGTCAAACAAATAAAATAACATCAACTATGAAACCTCAAAGTAAAATTTGGGATGTAGCTACTTCCCAAAATGTTACTTTTGCCCAAAATTAGTTTTGTTAGCTCATTACAAATGACTATTTGTATCATAATGGTTAGGGATGTCCATGCATCGCCATGCCAAAGTGTCCTATAATCATCTGCAGTCCTGCCCTGTTATATGCAATGTTGGAGGGTTGTTTCTGCTCACGGAGGGTTTATTCTTCTGGAGTGCAGAAAATTTTTCTTTTTTCACAAGTAGAGATCAGTGGTAAAAATACCATAGCCTTTCATTAATTCATTTTTAGGAGAGACATGATGCAATTTAAAAACTGTAGGAAGGAACAACCCTGACAAATCACATTTTTCTCTGCTACACTTCAAGAACAAACACTTCTCGCTCCTTTTTTTCACTTGCTCACTAATAGTTAATTACATGTGGTATTGAAAATCCTCC
Source organism: Syrrhaptes paradoxus (assembly GCA_013400615.1). Lineage (NCBI taxonomy): Eukaryota > Metazoa > Chordata > Aves > Pterocliformes > Pteroclidae > Syrrhaptes > Syrrhaptes paradoxus. Next base: position 15,005 of record VZTO01000899.1, on the reverse strand, counting down.
ATTGCACTGACAAACAGTTGAGAAACAGCAGGAGTTAATGAATCAAATACCTGCCCTTACATACTAGTTTGTGGAACTGGGAAGCTTTCTTGCAGACAGCAACAAAGATGAGGGTAAAGAAGACAGTGAGATCAAGCTTTAGTTGATGGTGCCGGAGGATTGCTGCTGGAACCATCTATTAAATGTGGATTCCTGGTATTGGACTAGATAATCACACTGAACTGATAGGATAGCACAGCTAGCAACGGCAGGAATATGTTTGCTGAAGATTTATGTCAGGGGTGCCTTGGAGCTGCTGGTATCATACCAATATAAGATTTCCTTGTCTGTAGAGATGAATTTTGTCATTAACATCTGGAAACTTACCATTTCTGACTGCTACTGGTCAGTTGTAAACCCATTTGAAACTGCTGCTGTGTCATACCTAACACTGGCATCACCAAAAATGCAGGTCTAGATAGAAGACATGCTATGATCTGAGGAGCCGAAAAGCTTCATATTCTCATGGCAGCTTCAGAAGCAGCTTGTACTTTTTTTTTATTTTTCTCTCTTTTTTCTTTTTTTTTTTAATTTTTGTTAAAGAAAAATGCCAAAAAGTTTTCCTCTATGTTTTTAGCTTTTGGCAGAGTATTCTGTGTTGGAAACACTTTGCACAACCACAAATGTATGAACATAAGAGTGCTTGCATTTTTGCTGTTTGGGTTGGCAATCTAGGAGCATATATGTCCATTAATAACCTTAAAATATTTTAGGTATGGAGATGCACATTCAGACCTTCAGGCTTACTCTTGATTTTTAATGGTACAAGAAGCTGTGTTGTATGTGTGTTCTATCTTTAGCTAGATAAGACTTAGACAAGCTGAGGCTGTGTTAACAGACTGCATACTCCAGCATGTCTTCAAGCCCTCAACACTGATCACCTAGTTAAGGGACCTTGCTGGAGTGCTCTGTGGCTCTCATCTAGCCTATGCACTCAGATTTCTTTTACCAAAAAAAACAAAGTGCAGAGGAACGAAAAAAAGTGGAAAAGTTTATCATTTTCTGCTGTGTACTTGAGCCTTATCAGACCTATGCACCCAGAGAGCAGTGGTAATCTAGAGTGGAAATACTCTGGATTTGTGTTCCCACACTCCAGTGGGATTCTGCTTCTGAACATCAGATTCAAAGTTATTTAATAAATGTCATGATCTTCTGCATGGGCTGTTGAAATCTGAAGTCTTTACATAGCTGTGTGCATATTATTTGCAGAAAGAGGCTCTCATGGAACTTCCCTCTGCTTTCATACCATAAGAAAACAAATGACAAAAAGAATTCCTAGAGAGAACAAAAGGACAAAACCAAAGTAAACTCAAAAAACGTTTCTTAGCAATGCATCCTGTATCACTCCAGGGGGATGGTCTTTGACACAGATATTTACATGTTATGAGTAAAGTTTATTGAAAAGCAGAGAAACGTTTACACAAAGCAAAAACATAAATAAATGGTATATGGCAGTTGTTTTTAGTGCTGCAAAGATCAAACTAGAAGAAAAGACATAAGCATGTATTTTTAAAAGCAGCTAATTTATAAAAAAGTTGGTTTGTTGTTTTTTTTTTTTTTTCCGTAACTCATCCTTTCTTTTCCTACCCTATTTTTGCCATTTGGTTCAATGGTCTGAGTGTTAGGGTTTATTTTATATTCGTAACTTTGCACCTATGAAAGGTTCAGAATAGTGAAAGAAGGAATCCTGTCACTTTAAAAAACTGAGTGCTGTTAAGAGTGGCAGACTAGAAAAATTACAAGGCTTAATATTTATTTTTGGTGTTTTCATGACTGTTTAAGGAACTGAGGATCTGGAAGAATGGAAAAGGTGAAAACAAGTCCTTCAACATTGCTCCTATTATTGTATAAAAATGCAAGGAGCAAGAAAATAAAAGGAAGGTAAATTGAGGACATTTCAACATTTACATTAATTACTGTCTCCAAATCTTTTGAGGATTATAATTGAAAAAAAACCTTAGGAAAAAAAAAATTTTTTTTTTTTCCTTTGAAAGCCTTGCCTATTTAGACATCTCCCTTTCTCCCATTTATGGCCTGCTTCCTTTCCGGCAGGTTGCTGCAGACCTCATTCCAAATTGGTGACAGTGTACTTGTTATCCTTTCCCTTCTGGTGCAGCACTTTCAAATGATAAAAAGCCTTATCATGTGAGTATGTTCACTGAGTACACAAAATCCAGGCATCATGCGTATTAGATTTCCTCATAGATTGATTGGTGTCATGCTTTAGGTTACAGGTTTCATAGTTTCCTGTGAGGTACATTTCCCAGCACAGCATCGTATACTGTCCGAGGTGTATTTCACAGCTTTTCGTAATTCCATTTTATCTCAGCATTTTATCAGGTATAATAACATTTTTAACAGCAAACTCTTACTAGGAACATTTTACAGCATAAACTTGCATATGTATGAAAATATATAGAGATGGCAGGGCACGGATGAGGCAGGAGGTAGAGGATATTTTTAACCTCTAACATTCTCAGCACTCGGTGCAAAACCCTATTTATTTTATAGTGGAATTCGTACATGTCTTCCGAGGATTAAAGAAAAATGGAATTTAAGGCACAGAAAGTGTCATATTTGGGTTCTAATATTACAAGGCAGAGACACCTTGCTGTTTGTGCCAGTATAGATAACTCTGTTCTTTTATCACCTTAGAAGGAATCCTTCTGAGTAATAAAAATCCTCAGTAGCTTCTTGATCTGTTCTTCTTAAACAAGCAAGTTCTCTCCTTCCTGGCTACACAAGTGAATGACATTTTACGATGTAAGAAATGTAGGAGAAATACACATAGGATTAGTTGCTTGTCCTCCAATAATCTCTTAAATACTTTTAGCCTTTCCTACCGTTCAGCACCCTGTCACTGTGACATGTTAAACAGCCCGAGTTATTTGTTTCTTCACAGTTTCCGTGTGCAGTGTGTTTTGTTGAAAGGCTGTGCCGGACAGCAAGGTCAAAAGCTGCTGCTTTGTTTTGTCCTGGATTTTGCAGCCTCTGAAGGGAGAGGGAGATGCTATTTTCTCCAAGAGCGAGTTTAGAGGCTTTGCTGGAAAACCTTTGTCAAGCACGGCATGGAGCAGGCAGGGAGCCTGCAGCTGGTGCGGGAGGCAGCGAGAAAGCAGAGAGCACAGACACAGAGGTGACAGAAAGGAAACTTTCCCAGACAAACAGGAGGAGTCTGCTGCAACCCAGGGTGAGAACTGCTGGATGGAGAACAAGGTCAGAAGGAAGGACAGATGCAGTGGAGAAGAGAGAGATTTGTTTTCAAATGGTTTAAGCTGTTTCCCCCACAAAATCATTTTTTTCTCTCTTGTAATAGTTACCTTGTCCTACCCTGTGTCTGAATAATGATTGTTTTTAACACTCAAAGCCCCGTTTTGTGGTTTGACGTAAGGAATAATGTCAGTACGCCTACCTCATGGCTCTGGCTGACTCAGTGTCACATCACGCTGACCAGCAATTTGCACAACGAACAGCCTCTCAGCTACGGGACAAGAGGAAAAACTCACTGCATTGCCAGTCTACATCCAGAAGAACCAAGGTGGAAAAAGACTTTGTGTTGGTATGGTTTCCCAAAACAGGGAAGGGGATGTGAAGGTAACATTTCAGAATTGGATTTAGGGGAGAGTATTTCTTTTCTAGTGCCAAGTCAGCTGCTGCAGGGAGTTTATTAACCTCTGTGTATAACCATTGAGGAATGAGTTCCTATCAGTTTACAAGTCATAGAAAATGTTATAAGGCAGAAGACGGAAAAAGACATGATAGGACAAACTGAGAGCAGTCTGAAGGACACACATTTTTATTAAGCCTGCTGAATGTTGCCTCTTGTAATAGCAGGGTGCAGAACTTGCCAGGTTTTGTAAATAACTCAGTGTTTCCCCCATACAGTAAATACTCAGCATATGTTTAAGACTGGGCCTTAGACTTTAAGAACATTACCCTGCCATTCCTTGGTTTCCCACAGATGGGTGCTCTCAAGCACAAACACCTTTACTAATTATATACTAATAGCCTCACACTGAAGTAAATTTTATCCAATGTTCCTAATTGATGTTGGAAAGTTAGAAACATGAATAAAAGTGCAAATACCCTTATAAAAGCAAAGGGAAGGAAATCAGTTGCTGGTCACAAAAATGAGGAAAGAAAAATACTGCTTTTTGGGAACTTTGCCCCTCCCAAAATTAAGCATAACCAGTTAGATAATGACTATGCCAACATTATTCTAATATGAACATGATTTTTGTAAATGTTGGAGGAAACCACATGGGAAATAACTGCAGAAACTTAGATAAAAGAGAATCAGGTCCCTGGTGATACAGCCTTCTGAAAAGTCCACAGTTGGTAGGTAAGATAATCTATTTCATTGCATTCTGGCCTGAGATAAAGTATCTATGCATCCCCTTTCTGTGTGTTTCTAGTAACGGTGTCTTCTCTCCTGACTTCAACTTTTTTTTTTTTTTCCTAAAGCCCCCTCTTTACCACTCTTTTTGTGGAGATGTGTGGGTTTGTAAGGGATTCCTCAAGGAAAGCAGTCATGTGGTTACTGAAAGCATGAGGTATTTCTCCAGCTTGAGTGTGATAGGCAATGTTTTCAAAAGAACTTTTCTGCTGCTTGCCAGAGGACTGAATAGACCCTTGCCATGATCTCAGGGGCTGCAGAGAAGAACAGGTAGGTGCCAGGCACAGCTTCTGAAATAGTAAGCAAAGAATTATGAACAGGCTTCAGCTAGCATTGCTCAGCTATCTTATTCAGCTTCTGTACTGCAACTTGCACAGGTTTTTCCATCCACTGAGTATACAAAACAATAAGTTTCTTGTAGCCAAGTTTTGGACCTTGAATTCCAGAGGGAACAAACCACAAAGTCTTACAGCCCATGGGTTTCCAGGAAAGGAGTTAGGCCAAAAGTGCATAGGTTGACTAGACTGCAAACTGAATTGATGTGCACGTATGTACTTTGGTGACTTGTGTGCATCCCATTTGTCATAAATTCAGGGTCTTTTTGCACAGTTTTAACTTTTTAAATGTATAGTTTTCTCAGACAATTTTAATTTTTTAAATATAAATTACTATATAATTCCTTTTTTTTTTGTACTTTAAAAATACCACCTTTTGGAAATATTTTGCTGATACATTAAAAATAAATCACTTTTCACCAAGTATTATTACATAAAAGTGAACTAAAATGGTGCAAGTTCAGTTTGATAAGAAGGAAGATAAAAACAAGAGAAAGAACCTTCTTTTTTTTGGTGTTAAAAAACCAAGATAGCCTTTGTGATTGTTTCTCAGTGTTTTGGAGAAGTCTGTCACCTCTGTCAACCGAGCCATGGTGATGCTTTCACAGATAACATGAAAACATGTTATCACTGAGTAATTTCTGACCTTTTTCAAAGATATCTCTTTCTTTACTTTAGTCATCAAAAAGCTCTGTGCACTGTTGTGAAACACCCTTGGTGCTAACAGTAGTTGGTTGCTGGTGAGCTGAATCTCTAGCACAACAGTAGGTAGCTGCTGATCAATAGCAACCGAAGGGGACACGTTTCCAGAAGATGCCAGCTGTGAGCTTCTGAACTCTCTGGAGAACGCAGTGTTTGGCATGAGAGACACCCAGAATCTTAAATAGCCTTTTTTATCCCCTGGTTCTGTAGTTATTACTGATCTATACAGCTCTGAAAGCGCTCTCTTTTTCCACCAAGCAATGCTTGCTTTATGAACGTCAAAATGGCACTTTAAAAAGGTGAACATGATCCAAGCAGCAATCACATTCTCCTCCACAGTTCCCAGCTCTTGTTGCCAAAACTATTGTTTCTATCATTAGCTTTATTAGCAGCCTAACTTAATTAGCTGAATGACATGATTTAGTGGCAAGTTGTCCAGTACATCTCCACTAACCACTGCATATTTAATGTGGATTTTATTCATGTAGATAGGCTGGCAGGTGGGCAAAAAAAGAGATGGACAAAAGACAGAAAAGGAAGTCTACCAGAGGGGCCCTTCCTGCACAAAATGTTTAAACAATGAGGATGCAAAATGAAAGGACAAGGACTGTTTGTGGATTTAATTCTAGTCTTTATTCTTGAGGCACAGAAGCTATTTGCTGTCAAGAAAAACATGCTAAGATGGCAGACAGGCAGCAGGCAGTGTACTGAGTGAAACCTGAGTTCCGGGTGTTCTTGCCCAGGCAGAGAGGGAGCATCATATTCTATAGAAGAGCAAGTCCCAGGTATTGTCCAGACAGTTGTAGGAGTGGTTTCTATCACGTGATCCACCTGGAAGTCTTTTTCACAGGGGAAATAAGAAGAACAAGGCTCCAGAGTGTTAATTGCATTCTCCTAAGGATAGCACATTACACACAGTACCACTTAGTATGAGACTGCCCAACATATGACAGTAGATGACCACTACAGAATTTTATTGTACTGAGTACAAATGCTGTTGCAGGGGCATCCAATGCTTGATAGCTATCAAAGGGCTGTTTATATACTTTGCTACACTACCTTGATGGATATTGTGCCTTTGCTTTCATTTCCCTGGGCTGCTTTTTAATATAACTTGTAATCCTGTGAGATTGACTCTGATGAGCTTTATGTAAAAGTGTCTTGAAGTTCCTTCACCATGTATTTAACTGTTTCTTCATTATGCAGAGGGTAACTCTCCTGGATTTTTCTATATGGATGTGCCTCAAAAAACAAAATAATGAGCATTTTATAGTTTCTTCAGAAAGAAATCTAACCCCCTTGCTGCCAGAAGATACAGGGAATTTTTCAAAGTCCTGTTAAGCATGAACTGTGTGCAGATCATCCTTGGTGTATTTTTAGGGGTGAGACCAGATGCGTGTGTCCCACTGCAGAAACAGCTGTTTGTCTGCTAGGTTATACAGTATAATGTATTGTGATTGAAAACAGATTCACATCTGTAGAGGGAATGGAAGAGAAACAGTGAATTTCAGAAAAGAAAGCAGGAGGAAATAGACCTGGGTACGGACCACCAGGAATTACTACATAGGTCACAGCCCACATGGTTGTGGTATCTGCAGAAAAGGGGTCAGAAGCCACAACTCAGATGAATTGTTTCAGATATTTGTGGTTTGTGGCCTGATCATCCTGTGAAAGTACTTGCTATTTCATTGAATCAAACTTTCTACAGGCATATAAGAAAGTAATTCACAGTATCCAGTTGAGGCCTCTCACATGCTGGACACCCGACCAATGTGCTAAAACAATCAACTGAAGGGCCAGCATCATCTAAAACTGTAATGCAAGACAGGGACTGAGCAGGAAAGACTGAGGATGCTTCTAAAGTCCCTTTGGTGAGTCTCTACTGTACACAGATGAGACTGTTTTGAGAGGAAACCCTTAACGGTCAGATCTCAAATGTTCTAATGGTTTGTCTCCACACTTTGTCTTTGTACCTCATAAATAGTTGAAGAATTCTTTTGCAGCTGTTATTGTAATTAGCAAGCTAAATTACTTCTGCTTTTAAAACCGTGAATCACAGTTAACTGCTTAATGTTCCTGCCGTAAAGGTGTGCTTTACTGGCGTCTTAAACCTTTTCATTGTGAGACTGCCTTTTCTTTCCTTGCATATACCTCTCTTAATAACAGTGCCTTGGCCCTACCCGAATAACTGACTCATCAAGCAGCTCTCAACCTAGCTGAGATAGGGATCAGTGGTTTTGTCATTACTCTCATACATTTGTTTATGTGTTAAGGGCCTAATTTACCCTTTCTCTTTTCTACAACTGTACCTGTAATTCACCCTGAAACTTCACAGCACGTTTTGCTGTTTCAGAGGAGTAAAAAAAAACAAAAACAAAAAAATCAGTTGCAGACAATTTCTCTCATCCCAGAGATTCTTTTCCACTACCAGAGCTGAACAGTTATGTGTTTTGTTGTTGTGGTTTTTTTGTGTNTTTTTTTTTTTTTTTTTTTTTTTTTTAATAAAAAAAGAGTAAATCTGCTGCAGTTCACCTATGGGCAATTGCATTCCATTAGTATCTGAACTCTTTCCTTTGTTTATAAAGGAGTTTGGATTCTTTTATATGAATGAAACATAGACAAAAAGTGTTGTTGTTTGTTACCAAATCAGATACACTCCTGGTGAATCTCCACTGGTTTTATCACATTTCAACTGAGTGAATTTACTCTAATACTTTGAAAATATCTTATTACCCAAGGACTGGAAATAAAATGTTTTAATATTTATAATTATTGTGTATTGGTCACTGATAAAGAGGAAGTATGTTCTGCACAGCTATGACATCTCACTTACCTCTCCCTGTGGTTGTGAGGCCATCAGAAATGGATACCTTGAATCTCCATCTCTATGTAACTGTAATTGTAGTATGGTAATGTGTTGAAATTCAGATGCTGTTCTGGATATAAATGCAGCACAATTTCCTTCTTTCCCATGTCATCAGGGAGATTGATAGGGATCCAGAAAAGAATTTAAGTACTGCAATACCTAATGGCTGAGAGCTCTGCAGACAAACTGTATTTTCTCTTTTTTCAATGCAGGAGGAAAGTGAGGTGTCACAGAAACTTGCAAACTGAAGAGGGATTCACATGAAATAGTCAAGCTCTTTGAAAATACTGAGGATAGAGAAGGGTAGGACCTCAACCCCTTCCTCAAGAAGACATAATTACTTCTCTGACACAAGAATTCACTTATGTAAGAGCCTGAGACACCTCTTTTACACATTTCTACCCCAAACCTGCAAATAAAAACTGAACAACAAGAAAGCATACAGAAAAGTCCCAGCCACTCTCAGTATAGTAGTAGAGCAGTCATCTCAAAGGAGGCTGAGGTTAAAGGTGGGGATTCAGTTGTCAGAGTCTCTGTCCTAGGAGACTACTAAGATACTGGATAAAAGCATTTTGTGTGATTCTGTTCAAACACATAAGAGAGTCGACAATACTAGAAGTCCCTGGTGAGACCAGCCATTTAACAGTCTAACCAGGGCATAGGCACAAAGCAGTATGTAGCATCAGGACTTCTATTATGGAGATCATTGGACAGGGAATAAATGGTCTTCAGTTGCCTATAGATGGCAGTCCAGCAAGGCTTCTGAGCAATGTAGTAAAGCCACAATGTCGGTGCTCAGTGTGCAAGTCCCTTTGCAGATGTAGCTTTGTATGATGATAACACAATCACAGTATTTCCAGCACCAAAATATGTTTATGACAGATCACTAGCATACAGTCTAAATTTGTCATGAATTCTTCAGCACTGCAGGCTACATTTTTTGTTGAAGTTTCCAGATTCCACAAAGCTCCAGTGTAAGCTGTTGTCCTGTCATTAACATTACATATCAGGCTATGGACAGCCTCAGCTTAAGACTTCTTGTTTACTAAAAAGATGAAAAGGTGCTTTTCATAACTTTAAGTATCTGACTGTGATCCAAGAAACATTGACAATAAAAATTTCTTATTATTTTCCTAGTTTATCTGCATTTAAGCAGACTGAAGAAGAAATTTAAAGAGTGTACGAGACTCTTAGAAGTCCACATAGATTGTTGAAAGACCATGAAGAAATATGTAGCAATATTTAGGAAATGACTAATACCTTCTGGAACAAAGCTTTCCCTTTTGGGAAAAGACATTTCTGTTTTCCTGTTGGATTCCATGAGCTGTCAGAAACATAAATTGAAAATACAGGAATATTTTAGAATAAAAGGCATATCCTTAGTAAGACTTATGCTGCTCTTAGATCCATCTGTCTTCTCAAAGAGATTTAATTTCTTTCTTTGCCTGAAAAATATCAGAATGAACAACAACAAAAAATTATAACAAGAAAGAAACAAATACATAACAAAATATGAACAAGAAAGAATTGCAATGCCTCTGCAGAGACAATTATTTCAATTAATTTTTCAAGTGGTTTGGGATCCCTGTAAAATTCTGCAATTTGTGAAATGAAGAACTATCATTGCTGTAAGTTGCAAGATAATTTCTAAATGCCTAAAGAAAAAAATAATATGGACATTTTATTAAAGAACAAAACTGTTTAAATGTTCAGTCTAGATAAGTTGTCCCAGCTCATTTCTTTACTGTTCTAGCTCTATATGAAGGAAATGCCAGTGCTGAAGCTGTCAAATAATCTTCATCTATGCAGATACTGTGTTTATTACTACCCACATATTCAGACATATAAATGGTAAAGAACTATAGGAAACAATGTACGAAATTTGTGTGTCATAAAATGGTGCTGTTGAGCTCAGTGAAACTTCCAAGTGTAGCTAGTGTCAGAATTTCATTCCGTACCTTTGTCTTTGGATGTCTCTAGCAGGGAAATTGATTTCTTTTTTAATTCTTGGGGGACCCTTCCAGCCATTAGACAGAACTACTAGACAGATCAACAAGAAGCTGCAAATGGGATTTTTCTGTAGCTTTGGTGTTACTGAAAATGGAACATAACTGCCAAAACTATTGCTTGTGTTGTAGAACAAATTCCCTCCTGATGTAAAATGACACAATTCCATTGACTTCAATGATGTTATGTCCAATTTATGCCAGGAGAATATGTATCTCTTTATCCATTTATCTATAAGCTGGTTGCTGTGACTTAATTTCATATGAATTATGTTACTGTTCTTGGTCTGTGCCCTTGCAGCACTTTATTACTTATAAGGCTAGTTCAGCAGAAATAAATAAATATGTGATTTGCAGTCTCAGCAAACATCCTAGCCAGGAACAATGGCCTCTCTGCAGTGTTCCAGACTAATTGCCCCCAATTTTCTGCTCTAACCTTCATACTCAATTCATTCCCTTCTTGCACTATTCTCCTTACTCTTTTTCCACCCAATCCTCGTGTTCAGATTTTTCTCCAGTGTCAGCAAGTCTTTAACCACCAGCTCTTATGTATTCAAATTCCTTTAGAGAATAACTTCTTCTACAATGATCATAAGAAACATGTATTACATTTAAGAAAGTACATTAATAAAATAATATACTTTAAATCTTTCCTTCTTAAGCTCTCACCCTGAATTTTTGTGTTTGATAGCGTACCTTAGCATTTATGGTAACAAATACTGTCATTATAATTGTGTCCTGTGCTTACTAGTAAAGCATTATTCAATGTTTTTCTAATTTCATAGTAAAAACCTGCCATCAAATATTATAAGCAGTTTAACTGACATTTATACAAGTAGGAAGATTTTTAAGCTTATTTTAAGGATGATTGGCAGTAACTTTCTGTTCAAAATCTGAATGCAGTAGTAATAAGTTAATGATAAGCATTAATAAAATCATGCTTGAGGTCATTGCTTAGATACTAAGAACCTTTTGATGATTAGAGAACAAGTCTGAAAATTGTTCTGGGCACCTACTTGGCAGTCTGTGACTTTGGAAGGCATTAATCCAGAACATTGGCTTTATTTTCTCATACAGGAGGTTGTTTGTGAGGCCTGTTGGAATCAGTGGTGCATGGGAAGGATGAAATCAAAGAAACTGGTGTGAGTGAAATAAGTAGTTCCTAGCTACATACTTTGGGGGACACCTGCTGAATTTAATAGAATTGGTTTCCACTGTCCAGCTGCATTTCTGCTGAGCAGTTCAGACAGGTGTGGAGCCTGAGTCCATGACCTTTGTGTGCTTATCCAATAGAAAAGACCATGGATCATTCTGTTGAATACAGTGTGTATATAAAAAGTAAAAGAAAGATTCATGAAAGCCATGATATCTGTAAAATGGAAATGCTACATTGTTGTGGAATTCTTTTATTAAGTCTGGTGTAAGAAAAAAAGCACATTTTACATACAAGTGCATGTTTTCAGTTAGGTAAATATTCCTGACTGGACTTGCCTCTGGCTGTGCTGTTTCAAACTTAAATACTAAGCATCTAACGTTGATATGTTTTCCTTATATATCCTTTATCCTTCTTTCCTTTCAAGTTTCTTCAGCTCTTGCACCAGTCTAGAATGGGGGAATTCTACACTCAGTTCCTACCTTTTGGATCATATCTCTCTCTTCTTTATTGCACCATTGAAAGAACTATACTGTGTCTGACTTGTGGCTTACCTGACCTGGCATTCTCCTTCTAGCATCCCTTGTGGACACTTAAAAAGAACCATTATGAAACAAGATTATCGCTATGGAAAATTTGACTCCTAGTCTCATTTAGTTAGCATTGATATAAATTTTTTATAAACTCCAGAGTAAAAAAAATAGAATCTTGCATAATCTCTTTCATATTGTACATAGTTCCAGTGTCCCTGTGGTGCTCCCAAACATAGAATCATGGCATAATATCGAGGTTTTGATAAAGTCCTTTCCTTCTGTCATTTGTCAGTGCATCAGGCCACATACTCTGGGTAATTTTTTAAAGCATACTTATGTTCACCAGGTTTTAAAAAAAAATTCTTAGATAACTTGACTTTGCCGGGGAAAAAAATGTGTAACTGTTGTTCCTATCTAATACAGAATAAAAAGGATGAGGATGATATGAGGATGATATAATGAGATTTCCAAGAACTTTTTAGAGTATTAGCTTTCCATCAGAGAAATGTGTTTGTAAAATCAGACAGACTAAAAATAAAAAGTCTTTTTTCTGTGTAGGTTTTGATACTGCATTTATATAATGTTTCTAAATGGAGTCAAATGTACTTTAAAACCAACTGTTATTGAAGTTTTTGAGATGCTGGTTCATGGTGCTAGTCTTGTTGATGTTCTTTTGCACAGCCAGGTCTGTTTTTGTCTTTACCCTGATGCTCTCCCACTGCCCAGTGCTCGTGCATGTGTCTCTTCTTTCCTGCCCCACACCCCACGCCTGACAAAAGCAAGTCGTGTCTCTTTTCAGTAATGTATCAGATAGATAACACTACTTGTGTTGTGCAACTAACAATCAGTATAATGAACAGAATGAGTAAGGGAAGAGAGAACCTATGGTGCAATAGCCTGGGTAGAAAACACAGTCTCAATACACCCAGAATCATTTGAAAGCCTGACCCTAGCCAATTTTTTTTAAATGTTCCAACTGACTTCAGGACAGCTATTCTGGTTTTTTTCTCTGCAGAAAGTAATGCACATTTATGAAAATATTAACTTATAGAATCATAGAATAGCTTGGGTTGGAAGGGACTTTTAAAGGTCATTTAGTCCAACCCCACCTGCAATGAACAAGGACTTTCAACTGACTTCAGGACAGCTATTCTGGTTTTTTTCTCTGCAGAAAGTAATGCACATTTATGAAAATATTAACTTATAGAATCATAGAATAGCTTGGGTTGGAAGGGACTTTTAAAGGTCATTTAGTCCAACCCCACCTGCAATGAACAAGGACTTTTTCAAGTAGATCAGGTTGCTCAGAACCCTGTCCAACCTGATCTTATGTAATATCTATCTGAAGAATGTAAGG
>VZTO01000898.1:152833-185213 GCA_013400615.1 Syrrhaptes paradoxus | reverse complement strand
TTCCTCATTAGAAGTTGCCATGCCACCATGGTGGTGGGGTTTTGGGGCCAGTGCTGGCTGAGTGACACTGGCACTGGCTGCTCCGGTCCCTGAGGAGCAATGCATCAGGGACACGCTTGGCAGCAGAGATGGCTTTGGTCCTTGCTGTGACTTTTCAGGGACTCTGACAGCATTCGTGTGGCTGCTTCTGCAAGGTCAAGCCAGGTAAATGGTGGCTTTCTGACAGCTTTCCCAGCTGTTTCTCTTGCTCTGTCCTCACCTCACTCTGTAAATTAAGAGGCAAAAATCACCCCAACTCCTGTTAGCTTCTCCTGCCATTGGCTTGCGGGAAGGAAGGATGATTTAGTTTGGATGCTAGGACAGGGCGCCTGTGGTTCCTGCACATTTGACCAGGTAGGTATTAGCAAGTAAAGGTGACTTGGGATCTAAGCTGCACACGTTGTTACCATAATTGGTTTCCGTGTGGTAATATACAGCATCTTTATTCCTTGCATGCAGGCTGAATAACTGGTAAATGACAGGTCCCGCTTTTCAATTCCACCATGTTTCCAGGGGCTGTCACACTTTTAATTTTTGCAATAGCTGCAAGCAAAGCGGTAATTGTGTTTCCTATTTCCCACAACTGCGGTACTGGCTTTGTTGTTCCCTCTTCTTAATTCCACTGCCTTGACTTGAGCTATTTGATGTTTTCTGAAGCTCCCCAGAACACTGCTGCTAAGGTTATCTAACACTTGATGGCTAATCAGCCCCCTACAAGAAATACACTGTGGGTGGCATGTGGCAGAGCAGGGCAAGAAAGGTGCATTTAGATGTGGTGGGTGTGATGCTGATTGCTGGAGACATCTGGGCAGGATGCAGGTGTACGTGTCTGCGCTCCGTACGCCTGCCCGAACTGGCAGGGTTTGTGTGCTGAAGTGTGCAAAGCTATGTGACATATTGCATGCGCCGGTTCCTGCCAGGAGATGGGACAGCTTTTGAAAGGCTGCTTCATTAAAGCCTGTGGACGTTTCTGTAGGTCCAAATGACTTAAGTGGAAGTAATTTTGGGGATGTGATTTTGCATTTGCTTCAGTGCATTTGAAAGGTCTGCTCAGGACTATTATAAAATCTTCACCCTAGGATCAACAGCTCAGGGAAGGTTGGTTTCCCAACTGTTTGAGGCCTTGGGTTGGATTCTCTGGTGTCTTGTACAGTGTAAGCCTAGCTGATGCTTTAACTGCTGTGCTCATTATGGCTTCGCTGTGGATTCTCCAGTGGCTGGAAAGGTTTAGCCCAGATACTCTGCTCCTGTTTTTTTCTCTAACTGGCTGCACTTAGTATCTTAGAAGTCTCCGACCCTCAATCCCATGTGGGTGGGGCTGGTCAGGGAGATCAGATGCTGTCACTCCCAAGCATGTGCTCTGATCCTGTATGCCGTGCTGCTTTAGCAAAGCAGGCTCACAGGACCTGGACTTCAGGTTCCAGGCTGCAAAGGAGAAAGGCTTATGTTGCTTCTGAAGTTTGTCGTGGTTCCCTGTGAGCTCAGCCCAGCCCAGGCAGATAACACCTTGGAGACGACCGCTCTCCCCCCTGTACTGGCAAACAAGGGGGACTGATCATCCCCCTGTAAAACTGATAACTCTGCTTATAGCAGATGAAGGCTGTTTGCTGAAGGTCACACAGACCTGCTGTAAAGCGTTGCTGAGAGATCACACGACAAGAACAGGGAGCAATTATGGTCGTGTGGCTTAATAAGTGATGTCTGGGCAGCTGGGACGTGGTTGAGGACACTGCACGTTCAAGGAGGGTGCTCCAGTGGCACATTGTAAAGCCAGTGGTTGGCATACGAACTTTTGCTTTCATCTTCTCCAGCCTCCTCCCTGGGTTGTCCCCATAGCCAGGAAGCAGAGCAGAATGTGTCCCACCCTCAGCCCCTTCCAGTTCAACATCTG
Source organism: Syrrhaptes paradoxus (assembly GCA_013400615.1). Taxonomy (NCBI): domain Eukaryota; kingdom Metazoa; phylum Chordata; class Aves; order Pterocliformes; family Pteroclidae; genus Syrrhaptes; species Syrrhaptes paradoxus. Next base: position 183,283 of record VZTO01000898.1, on the reverse strand, counting down.
CTGTCCTGGTCCAAACCCATCCTTACTTACGAGTGAAGCCAATGCAACAGCTTATGGACTGGCATGAGAGGGATGTGGATCCATATTCCCCTTCTCCTGAGGTGGAAGCTCCAAGAATGGGATGTAAGTGAGCATTTTGTTTTACTTCTCATAGCAGGGGCTTCTCTCCCCAGACCTGCCCCGAATCAGAGCAGGAGAGGGGCATTAGCAGAAATCTTGCGAGCTTTAAAGCTCTGCTCCATGATACGACATCGTGTAGAATTAGGGCCAATGTGAAAGACCCTTCCAGCAGCAGGGGTAATTTAAACCACATTTTCTTGGTTGAGTAATTAGATTGATTCCGGGGAAGCGTGGACATGTGGAAAATTGAAAAATGGAAGAGTTGTCTGCCCTTAGGCTGCAGAGGAATGTGCTGGTGCCTTTCCGAGGAACACTGGCTCAATCTATTGACTTACAGGACATGCTGAGACCAGCTCAAGCTCAGGATGCAAGTCCAAGCCCTGAGCAGAGGAAACTCAGCAAGAAAGGGTCCATTTCCTGCAATGCCGATCTGACATATTGTATCTCTTTCCCTGGAACTTCTCATTGAATTCTGTACTGCTCTGTGCAGCAGATGGATGCATGCATGTGAATCCAGTTACAGGATTAGGAGAAAAAAACCTCCTCACTTAATTATACACTCACAGAAATTTTAACTGAATGGTGCATTCAATGGGACCCGCTCACAGATCACGCAGTTACAAGGATGCTGTTAAGACTGTGCTTGTGTATATTTCATTTATTAATGTTTTGACCTTAGACATCTAGTGGCAAGTATTTTACATGCTATGGATGTAACAACGAGCTTCATTCCCTAGGTTAAACCAGTCATACCTACTGTTTTTTATTCTTGCACATTATAACAGCTGAGAACTTGTTTGGATGCTGTCAGCCATGCTGAGGGGATGTTGGGGTTTTTGGGTCCGGCTCCTGTGCTGAAGTGTGCTGTGGTTTGCAGGGTCTGGAAAAAGCTCTGACGCTATTTCTGGCTGAGATTATTTAAGCAAAGGTAAATATCCTACCAAATGGCTCTGCGGTGAGGTAGATCCCACTGCCAAACTCTTCAGAGATGCCTGTAAGCTTAAAATACCTGTTTCCAGTGATCTGTATGTGGACTGTGTGGGCTACAGGTAACAGCAGGAAGGCAGGCAAACTGGCACACCGGGCTCTGAGACACCATTGCTGTGTGCTGAGTAGCACCAGAAATAGTCAGGTAAGAGAAGACACTAAATTCTGCTTGTGTCCCCCTGCCTCGTTTCCAGCATCATTTTGGTTCAGGGTTTTTGGGTATATACAGAATCTTTTTCTTACATCTCATAGCTTGACTTCTGGACTGCTCTTTCCTGCTCAGTTTGTTTTCTCTCGTTCTGACTTCTCAGCCTGATCTAACTTCAGAGTTAGCTCTGCTTTGGGCAGGAGGTTGGTCCTGAGACCTTCAAAGTCCCTCTGACATATATTGTGATTCTGATTTTCACTCGTCCTCCAGCTGGTTGAGACTACTATACACAAGGCCTCCCTTCTTTCCTCCTCCGCCCAAAGTTGCTGGCATGTTCCACTTCCTCAGATTTAAATGCTTCCTTTCAGTGTGCACAGTCTTTGTTAAGCCGTTTCCCTCTTTCATAATTTTGCACTTTCCTGAACCACCTCTTTACATAAATGCAAGACCAAACTGGTTCTTTTGGGCTCCGGCTAATCCATCATCCCAAGCTGTTTCTATCTACATAGACTGCTATTAACATTTAATTAACAACTATTCTGCTGAAGCTTCAGTCCTAGTCAGCACTATTGGAACTGCATTAAATAGAGGTATTAAAAATGCAGCAGTATTCATAATATCTTGTCGTATGAACCAGTGCTTTGTGTGTATGGTTTAGCATCATAGCAAATCGAGAAGCTCCTGCGTTGGGATTGTGTTCACCTGGTTTCTTATTGCTGTTTGCCTTCTCTGATGACACTTTAAAGTCCTGGGGGCAAGAGCTGTCACTGACTACGCAGACACAGTGTGGCGCGGGACGTGCTGCCATCTCCACACAGTGCGGATCATCTTTCTCTGTTTGTCCATTTTCTTCCTGAAGTCACCCTAGAAGCTGTCAGCAGCACCTCAGGGGCACTGATATTGCAGAGTTTTCCCTGCTTTGTGTCAAACATGTCCTTTTGTTGGAAGATACCTCCCTCAAGGACCATTTTTCACTCTTTCCCCAGGTCCCATCAGCAGTATTTTAGTCAACCGCTATGGCAGCCGGCCGGTGGTTATGTTTGGAGGCCTGCTGTGTGGCGTTGGGATGGTCTCAGCTGCCTTCTGCACCAGCATCCTGCAGCTCTACATCTGCGTGGGCTTCATTACAGGTAAGGAGAAAGCATCTCCTTTCCACCCACACTTGAGGTTCACTTCTGATGGCTCGGGGTGTCCGTGCTTGGGCAGCTCCACCAAATGCAGTGGGAAGCTGGTGAGATAAAAAGCTGGTGGGACAAAGGCTCTTGCTCGTTAGCTGCTCCAGACAAACTTTAGGAAAGAGCACGTCCCCTGCTAAGTGCTGTGTTCCTGGCTGAACATCGCGTGCGGGATCTTAGCAGGGGATGTGCTCTTTGCAGATGAGTGCTCCCGGCCAGAGGCGATGGTGAGGATGGCCATCAGTGCCCTCAGCTCCCGCTGAGGTGAATGTGGGTTGACTGTGCTCAGCCCTGGGCAAGGCGAGCCCTTCGAGATACAAGTGTGACTATGAAGAAAGCACCTGTGTTCCTATGTTATTGTGTGTTATCTTCTCTCTATGAGATATATTAAATAAGATATCAGGGCTTTGCTTTAGTTTACTTACTCTTTGCCTGCTTGTAAGCTTAGGAGTCCTTTATCTGAAAATAATAGCTACTGGAGTTGATTGAAAATATGCAATATTCTCCCTATTGAGAAAAATATATAACTATATTTCCTTATTGAAGTTACAATTTGAATTGTCTGCACTGAAATATGAATTTCTGTACTGGAAACTCAAACAGGAGAACACATAGGCTCAGTCCAGCATCTTTAAAGCTGGCAGGTGCTGGGTTATTGCTTTTAAAGGTAGATGGATTGGAGTTCTCCACCTGTGTGAATACAGAAGCTTAATTGTAAGCATTTTTGTTTGATTATTTTGGCTAAGGTACAGCCAATGTTTCTTCCAGTGCAGCGAGGACATCTCCGGGAAAACATGACACAAGGAGTTCAAATTGGCTTTAGAGGTTGCAAGGTATATGGTTTAATGAATGTTCCCCGTCTCTCTGCAGCTGCATTAAGTGTTGCTGCTTTCTGAACATGAAAAGTGTGAGCTCAATGTTTAAAATCAATAAAATCAGCCACTAGCAAAGTAAATTGGGACAGAAAGTTTGTCACCCTCCTCTCCTACACCAATATTGCTTTATTAAATCTGTACAGTAGTGAATAAATCCCCATGTAGGATTCCCTCTCTTAAACCTTATTCTTTCAAAGGAGAGACACTGTAGTTGGATGAAACTGTGTTATTACTGAATGAATAAATCTTGCATTTTCCTTGAAAGAGATTCCAGAAACAAAGCAATGAGAAACAGAAATAGCCAATGTCTCCCATGGATAGAGTCAATATTTATTGATGCATCAGCTTGCATCATTCACTGCTAAACAAATGTGCTCTAGCAAGTTGACTAGCACTAGATTAGCACATGGAAACCATAAATTCTTTGCTAAAAATATCTGCACTTCAGTGAGCAGAAGGGTTCAGGCAAGGAACAGTGCTGAAGGAAGGCACCAACTCCTGTTTTCAAAGGCACTTGTCTAAAAACGTGCCAGGAGGGAATTTTGTGCCTAACCCCAATGGGTCTAGGATTTAGGAAGACCCTGCTCTGTTTTGGTCCTTGAATATCTTTGCAAATCTGGCCCGTTGCCCACCCCAGAGAGATGATAGCACTAGCTGTGCTCAATGCACACGTGTAACCCTCGTGCCAGCAACAAGGTACAGGGACAAACTGCCCCCGTATCTCCTCATCTTTAATGCTCTGGTGTTTCCTCAGAGCAAAGCACGTTTTTTGTGGTGTGCATCTTTTCCTCCTGCTTGTTGGATGAGTGCAGCTGTATGGATGTGGTCTTAGCTAATAACCCATCATTTCCAGGCACGGTGTGTGCTGGGGAAGGAATATTAATTTGACAGAGAACGGAAGATGCTTGTAATCCTGCTAACATGCTTGATGCCTCTAATTATGCTTGAAGTGCTTTCACGGGCCAGGCCTAACCTGGAAGCATTCAAGGGCAATTATGAAGCTGCCTGCTCATCACGCGGCTCAGACAGCGTTACTGTACGAGGAGAGAGACTTCTGTAAAGACTATTTGCAATGACTGTAAAGCAACCTGAAAACATTACACTCTTTCTAGCCTCCTTCCTACTAGCCTGAAAAGGAGACAGACTAATGTAAAAGACCATGTTCATGTAATTCACGGGGATGGAGATAAAAACAAGATAGTTGGTACCGGGAGGTCTCTGCTACAGTCCTGTGCCTTTGGCATATTAATAGAAATCTCTTCAGAGGAGCAGAGCGAGAAGTATCTGTTTACAGTGGAGGGATTAGACACGGTGACCTCAATTGCTTTCTTGATTATGTCGTTTCCATTTGCATGCAGAGCAGGGACTGGGTTTCGCTGTCAGAGGCAGCTCTGAAGCAGCTCTGTCCTTGATGGCACTGAGCTGTGGGCTGCATGAGGCACTTTGCATACGCTGTAAAACCCATGTTCTCTTCCTTGCTAGTTTCCCTTTAGTGCTTAGAAAAACGAAATGGGGTTTGCAAGCTGTTGACCTGGATGGATGCCAGCCTGGACGCATTAAATAGGAGTTTAGGCATGCAACCTCTTCTTCAAGTCTGAGGTAGAAGCAGCAAATTTCAAAGCTAAATACAAGGCAATAACGACTGGTCAGAGTTTAATTCAACCTGGACCAATTACACCGCCACAAAATAAAACAGGATCTAGGGTGAACCACGTTTACTAACGAGACTAGAGTCAACTGTTAATGTTGAGCATTGAAATAGCTGGTAGAATCTTCCCTTGGTAATAAATTAAAAATAAGTTCAATAGCTACACATCTCACTCCTGTAGCACCACTTATTTCCTTCTGATATGAGGGAATTGTATTTATTCTAGGGAAGGATGCTCCTTCTAGCATGGGCTTGCTTCTGTTCATGCAACACCACCTGTAGGCCTCTCTGTCACATCCCTGGGGAGAAAATGTGGTTATTTGAGTAGCAATTTCAGCTGTGGAAAAGCTGCTGTAGTTTCTGAAAATTGGAATAAAATGGATTTAAATATTTCCAGCTAAAGTCAGCCAAAAGCTTAAAGTAAATTGAAATTCCAGTCAGTCAATTTGAAGCTCTCCAAATTTAATTAATGGGAAGAGCATGAGGTAATATTAAATTAGATTTGTCTGACCGGCAAATTAAAGTTCACAAAATAAAAAATTTGAGTTGATTTTTGTTTAAGTGGGTGGCTGGCATCCAGTCTGATTTTCCTTCTCTGCACAACGGGTGGTAGGTCCCTACCAAAAATGATTCTGTGGAAACGATGGCTCAATTTCTGCCCTTACCTACCAGCCTGGGAAATCCAGAGTTAAAACAGACTCTAATCCACTGTGTTGCATCTTCTCAGGTGAAAGAAGATGTATTACTATATCTGAGCACTATCAAGGGTGTTCTCTAACCATGGCTGTGATTTGCCTCCATAGTTCTCAGGTCAGCCTTTTCACAGGCATGAATTTGGCCCCTTATACATTATGAGCAGGTTCTACTTTCCCAAGACATGCCCTACCAAATGTACAGACTATCTAGAAAAGCTCATGCTGAGAATGTGTTTCTTAGCAAATCTAATTTTAATATGTTGCCATTTCAATTTATTTTGAATGTTGTAAACATCCAAGTAATTAAAAAAAAAAGAATCTTATACTTGGCAAAAATCATATTTTTGTAAAACTGTTCAAACTGAAGCTATCCGACATCAGTTGAATTCTGCTGCATGAGTTGGATTGTACTCCATCAGCGACTAATGATAGTGTTCCTTAATTAATTTTGAGGACCTTGACCTTTCTAAATTATCTTCTGTAAAGCAATATGCCTAATTATACACTGCACAGTTAAACAAACTAATTATATAGACTAATGAACAAGAAAAAATCTCCATGACCCTATTTTCAGGATTCGTGTTCTCTGGTATAATCACTTCAAGGATTACATTTCTGCTTTGTTCTAATGTGGCTCACTCTTTCCTGGATGATAGAATGGAAAATCTGTGGCATGATTTTGAAATGTCACTTTTATGCAGTTCTGAAAATTTAACTTGTTAAGGAAATACTACACATCGTAGAAATGTTTAAAAAGAAGAGATTATTAGATGCTAGTTCTCTCAAACAGGAACACAGAAAGTTGAGACCATCACAGCATTTGGTATCTCTGCTTTCAGATTTCAGCTAACTGAATTAACAGTGCAGCTTTATAATACCATTTATGTATCTGCTGTGATTTGACCCTGTCTGGCAGCAAAATGCCACACAGCTGCTCGCTCCTCCTCCACCTTCTCAGGGATGAGGGAGAGAATTAAAGAGGTAAAGGGAAAAGAGAGTCAGCGGTTGAGATAAGAACAATTTAATAACTAAATTACAATAACATTGAAAATAATGATAAGAATAATGATAATAATAACTGTAATGTATACAAATGTACAAATGAGCATTACACAGTAAAACTGCTCACCACCTGCTCACCACCTGTTGACCAGGGCTCAGCTCATTCCTGGCTAATGATCCCAGAGTAGAGAAAGTCCTGAAATCACAATCCCAGAAAGGAGATAAGAGCCTGAGTGTCTGAGAGACCGAGAGTTTAGAGAGAGAGCGAGATGACCCTGAGAGAATGAGACAACTCAAAGAGAGAGTGACAACTTCCAGACTGACCGTCACCTATATACTGGGCATGACGGACATGATATGGAATATACCATTGGCCAACTTGGCTCTCAGTCCTAAACCTGAGCTTGAATCCTAGGCTAGTAACTGGGGCTGTGCTCCCTCACAGCTTCTCCTGCCCCTGCAGACACTGGCAAAGCATGAGAAGCTGAAAGGTCTTTGACTGTACTGGCAGCAGCTCTGACCATCAGTGTGTGATCAGCTTCTCCTCAGCACAAATCCAAAACACAGCCTCTTACTAGCTACTATGAAAAAAGTTAACTCTGTCCCAGATTAAACCAGGACAGACCATTTATGCAATAAAAATAAATTTTAATTAAAAGAAACACTCTAAGATCCTGTTTAATTAACATCTTCATTAGCTGTTTTGCTGTGTACTTGCAGACCTCTCAATCTTTTGCATCAGACATGAATTTCTCACATCACCAAATCAGTAGCTGCTGAGAAGGGTGATGTTATTTTCTGTTCAGGTCTGTTTGCCTTGCAGCAGCATTGGATGCCCACCACCCTTGGAAGGGGGTGCCAGCCACAGCCGCACATGAGAAGGATGCACTTTGGTGGTTAGCACTGTCCAAACCAGAACAACCTTCCTCAAACTGGGAGTTGTAATTTTTTAAATAAATCCATCGTCTTCTTCAACAAGGCTGCCGTGTCTGGAGAAAAGCTGCCAGCATGTGTTGAGGGTATTGTTTCAGTTTATTCTGAAGCAAACTCTTTGCACTAGGTTTGCCATCCAAGAGCTTTGCAGTGCAAAAGGAAGGGGCATTCTCTGACCAAAAGAGTCTTTCTGGGGCCTTTTCCCCCAAATATGGCAGCCAGAAGCTTAGGGATATCCTGAGCAAAGTTTGCGTCCAGACTATCATGTTGAAGAGCCACCAGAGGACTGATTATCTGTGAATTTGTCTAAAATAATGACCTGAGGATAAATAGGTCTCAAATCTTCCTTTGCGTATGTCAACTATTTTCTTCTGTTCCAGGGTTCGGCCTTGCTCTCAACCTCCAGCCATCAGTGATAATCATCGGGAAATACTTTTTGAAGAGAAGACCCATCGCGAATGGCCTTGCTATGGCAGGGAGCCCCGTGATGCTTTGCACCCTGGCCCCTCTCAACCAGTTCCTTTTTGACAATTTTGGCTGGAGGGGCAGCTTTTTAATTCTTGGGGCAATTTTATTACACTGCTGTGTGGCAGGAGCTCTCTTCAGACCCATCGGGGCAGCCACAGCATCAGTCAAAACCCAGGAGACTGAGGAAGGAAAGGAGACCCTGAAAGAAGAGGTCACTAAAGATGCCATGGAAACGAGTAGTCCCACAAAGGTCCCCATGGAGACCAAAGTGGAAGAGGAAGAAGGGAAGGACTGCTGTGAAAAAATCAATCAGTACCTCGATTTTTCCCTCTTTAAGCACAGAGGGTTCTTGATTTACCTGATTGGAAATGTGCTCATGTTCTTGGGTTTTTTTGCCCCCATTGTTTTTCTGGCACCCTATGCAAAGCACATCGGCATTGATGAATATTCAGCTGCTTTCCTCCTTTCGATCCTCGCTATCGTGGATATGATTGCCCGACCTAGCACTGGCATCATTGCAAATAGCAAGTGGGTGAGGCCGCGGATTCAATACTTTTTCAGCTTTGCCATTACTTTCAACGGCGCCTGCCACCTTCTGTGCCCACTGGCTTCTGGCTACAAAGGGCTTGTTGTTTACTCCGTGTTTTTTGGCTTAGCCTTTGGCATGGTTTGTGCCATGCTTTTTGAAACGCTCATGGACCTCGTGGGAGCTGTCCGGTTCACGAGTGCTGTTGGCCTGGTCACCATTGCAGAGTGTTGTACGATATTGCTGGGACCACCTATTGGAGGTGAGTGTATTTTCTCCCTCTGCTTCCACTGGGTTATCACTTATATTTAGACTCTTGCAAGTACAGCTTGTAAGAAGGGATTCTAAATGTTTTTATTCTGCTTCCAACCTACCATTTTTCCACTGGTAATTGGACAAGGAAGGCAAGTCCTAGGTGTCTCCTTCAGCATTTCTGCTTTATTCCTTTCTGTGTAGTCTTCCAGTTGGAGTCAAGAGTCTGGAGAGTGATCTTTTAGTCCCTGATCCCTTCAAACACTTAAATTGAACTTACAGAGTGGGGCTTGTGCAATATCAAGAACCTGTTGGAGAGCCTGTTGTGAAAGGCTGGAGTCCACCACAATTTAAGCACAAAATCTTGTTGTTGACTCCAACCTAATATTTGCTATTTGCCTCCAAGGCTCTGAGTACTTCCACTTATGGATTTCAGTCATCTCAGAGCATCTGATAGATGTAAGTCTGTTACAAAAATAATTTAAAAAAAGGTTTATTTTGAATGACATGGTTTGAAATGTCAAAAAGACAGAGACCCTCAAATGTCCATGCTGACAATACTGAACCTCCAGCAGGGCTTACAGTTATCTGAAGATAAGTGGGAGCAGTGATGTCCTGTGATTCTAACAGCCTCCAATTATTTCCCACTATAGCATGTACTCCTTTTTCTATAAGGAACGCATCATGTCTGAAAGACTCCATATTTGAATCTGGAATTTGCCTCAAGTACAAATCTTTTACAAAATATGAATTGGCTATGAATTAAATGGCTTTATAGGTGACATCCTCTCAGTGTATTGATACCAATCCTACCTATGTGCCCTGTCCTGTGGTTTGCATTTCATCTGTATGCAGGCCAGAATGACTGGTTTGGAAACTGGTCACCTTTAAGTATGCTAAAATGTATAATTAGGTTGTGTGTGCTGTCTGTATTTGAATGTATGAAAGTTCAACTCTGCTAATTCTTTTGATATGACAGTATTATAATAAATTTAAAGAATGCACAGAAAGAAGGCAGTCTAAACCCATTTCCTGAGATCTGGTTAGTAGTCTATATGACACATCTTGCAGAGCTGTTTAATTCTTCATATTACCATGTAGCTCATACAGTTGTGACAAGAGCAGCTGTATCCTCCTGCTGTCTTAGAGATTCATTATTTAATTAATGACAAACAAAAGAAAATGCAATTTTAAAATTACTGTTTTCTGAATTATGTAATTTTCTGTGTGGAAGATTAAGTTAATGACCAGAGACTGCTAATGAGGCTAAACCAGTTCTATGTAATAATCAGTAATATTAGTTTTCTAGGGTTTTCCCCACCATTTTAATAAGCAGCAAATTTATTGGTTCTTTGGCATTTTAATAACCTACTGCAGGGTTCTGCTTTAATGAACTAAGTAAATTGTTCAAAATGTGTTTTATGACTTTATCTTATTCTCAAAGGAAAAGAGGCAAGACTATCCTACTGTTGAATTTTCCGATACTCTACTCATTAAAACTCTCATTGAAACCTATTTAGGAGACCTCTAGGTCATCCTGATTAGCAGAAAAGGAAAAATTGTTGCAATTAGCATTTGGTTGATGTTTCACCAGTAACATGAAAAACACAGTGCATTGAAAATGGTGTAGCAAGACATCTAGGAATGATTCAGGAAGAACCATTGACTAAAACCAGTTAAAAATTAATTTTTTTTGATACAGAAATCTGTTTAGTGACCATAAAATCTCTTGTTAGTGTAATGCAGTGGGATAATTAATCATCAGCTTTTCAACATTTGAAGTCAGTCAGGAAGTAATTAAAGGTCCCTCTTTTTAAGGAGGAGAACATATTCCAAAAAGTCAGAGAGCTGATAGATGATGGGCCAGTTTCAAGGAAGACTATCTGTACTGTGAAGGCCAGGTTAGGAGTGGGTCTTACTTTAATTAGGATTTGGGATGTTAAGAATGGTCTGTGTTGCACAAGTAAATGGGAATTAATGCTCAGGATCATAATCCCAATAAGATTTGCATTACATTTTGACATAATGGAGAACACTGACATTTCAATTAAGCCATCTCCCTTCAATTACTTTGTAACTCCGTAGCAGAGGCATTAACCTTTGAGAGGAGCCTGTCACATTTGTCTTGGCATTGAAATTATCTGACATTGACAGCATCATCTTTGCTTTCCTTGGAACTAATGTTTTCCAGTTCCACACAATGACCTTTCATCTTTAGATCACAAGTATAAATGCAGAAAGGTCAGCTGTGACGAAAAGTGGAGACCCTCTAACGCTGGTGAACGACCCATGGTGGAATAAATTAGGGGGTCTTTGTCAAGAGTCTGAGACAAGACTCAGTGGCCAGGTGCCATCTCATGAAGCTTTTTCCCGAAAGCTGCTGCTTTTGTTGGCAGCCCAAGGACTACCAAGTCGAATGGATGTCCTTGTACTTGATCACTGGAGTCAATTAAAAGAATGTCTGTGGACTGTGTGATCAGATGGCTTTAGTCTCTGCATGGAAAAAAGATGTGCCGGAAAGTCCGGACTTTGCAATGTAGGTTCTCTGCCCCCTTCTGCTTAACTGTACAAATTATTGGTAGTATTACCTATATCAGCGTTAACTACCCACAAGCTATATCGTGGAACGTGTGTGAAGTATTTGTGGGAACAGAGTATTTGTGGAAGAGATCAGAAAGATCAGAAGTACAGACAATGTCTTATTTTATCCTGAAGCCCCAAAGGTGTCTCTTTATATTTAGGATCTGAAATAACAATATTCTTGCCTTCATATCTAAGTTTTTGTTTGTTTGGTTTTTTTTTTTTTTAATATATGTTTTACAGGAACTCTTATTGATACCTTTGGGGACTATAAATATATGTTCATTAAATGTGGAGCTGTGATGGTCCTGGCAGGAACCTTCTTGTTCATCATGAATTATTATAATTATCGTATGCTTGCCAAGGAGGAGAAGGAAAGAAAGGCAAAAGAAGAGGACCCTAAATCTGTAAGGACAGAAAATGAAGGCAGAAATAACTGGAACAAAGAAACCATACAGGATGGTCCTGAGCTGGAACCTTTGAGAGAGGAACAAGGACTAAAGAAGGAAGTGAATGGCACAAATGAAGTTTAAACCTGTTCTTCTGGGCTGAATGGGAAATTACTCCTGGGTTGGTTGACACTAGCCGTGAAATCACACTAGGTTTTTAAATTTTGCCCTATGCTCTGCCATGTGCATCCTCTTCGTTGTTGTAGAAGACTAGAAGAGAAACAAGTTTAGTTTCTTAAACAGTGCTGGGACACACAGTGCAGTATTATTTGTGTACCAAAGGTCCTGCAACATTTCTCTTCAGATAGTTCTCATTTCCCAGAGAGACTGAGTAAGGGTGTAACTAACACCCCACTTTTATTCCCTGTAACTCCTCAGTGAAAAGGCCAGTGGCCATCAGAGTCAATGCCGAGCCCTTCCAGCAGCAGGCTTTGCATTGAGTACTGCAGCCGCTGCATCTTCTCACCACGCAGCCAAAACTCTCTGACTGTCTTTGACTGCACCGTCAGAATTATCCCAGGGATTGGGGGCTGCCTTCCACTGGTGGCTGCACTGTGACTTGCGCCTTTGTCTCATGGAAATGTAAAATAGACCTTACGCTCGTCTTAAATACAACATGGGAGAGCTGCTTGAGCAGAATGAAGGCAATACATGCCTGCGTGTGACGTGGCAGCGAGGCAGCCTGGCCTTGTGGCTGGAGTGTGCTAGGAAGGAACTTGGAGTGGCTCACCATGGCTTGACCAGGGACTTTCTCAGGGACCTCTGCATTTAGCAAAATGCCTTGAGAGAGGTGATGTTATGCAGGGGGCCAGCACAAGCCTGACAAGCTACAGGAGACCTTCTTCCAGATCCTTTGTCTGTGCAGGGCAGAAATTTAATCTTAACGGGCTTAAACATTGATTGACATTTGAACAGTGCAAATTCTTTAAAATTTTACCTAGGAGGTTACAAAGTCCTTATTATCCAATATCTGAATGCCTTACTGTTTTTAGCATGCTTTTTCTTTATGACACCTTGATGAGGCGGTAGGTGTTGTTACTGTTAATTAATTGTACAAATGAAGAACTGAAGCACAGAGGAGCTATGGGCATCATTGCATCAGTGAATAAAGCTGAGGCATAGCAGACCTGAAATGGGATCCACTGCCCTGAGTTGAGCACCTGAGCCACCTACTTGAAGGAAAACGTTGGCAGCTGAGGAAGGGAACTGAAAGCCTGCCTGCTGAGCACAGGTATCCCTCTGGTAGAAAATAGGAAATACCATGGATAGTCGTGCATTGAACCACAGCCCTCTCTGCAGTGCTGCCTGCTTCATACTACTCAGGATTAATGATTTGAAACACTGTCTTAGAGCTGTGACCTCATGTCATATTTTTTTAACTTGGTTAAGTTGCGTCCATCCTGGAGGGAAATCCCAACACAGCTGCCCTTCCCTTGTTTGGGCCAGGTTGGGCACCTCCCTGTTGCTAGCACTGCAATACCTGGTGGCCTCATGCCATCCAGTTTCATGAAATAAAGTTTCCCCAGATCAGTGATGCAGAGCTGGGGCTGAGGCTGCCTAGGAGCCTCCCATCCAGCGGTGATAATTCTGAGCTGGGAAGATCTGGATTCTGACAGCAAGCACCGACGTATTTTATAATAAGCAGCTGTTGCCCAGGAGCCATGGATGCTGAGAATTGCATCATGTGGTTGAATCATCAGCTTTTTGTGGATTTATCTCCAAGTGACCAGATAAAAACAAGGACTTCTGAGGCAAATCACCCAAATCTGAAGCTAACACCAGTCGGTAGGCTAGGTCTCTGCTTTCTTTGCTTCACTGGCACCCTTATGTGATCAGATAAAGTTTTTTACATCACTTTATCACTGGAGAACTGTATTTAATTATCACTTGTATACACATTCTGAAGAATGGCTTGTAAAGATGCTTTCATAAATACACAATACTCTTAAATTTAGATCACTCATATCTTCTTGTACAAAACCTTTCCTGTGAAGTCTTTTGTTCCACTAAACAGTAATGGTCTTTGGCCATTGGCTTCAGTAGGACTTAAATTTTATCCTTATGTAGTATCATCTTGCATTTTCTCTGAAAAACAAAATCTATACAATATACTTAGGCTTTTGTTTCTGTGTTCTTAATATTCTTTATTTCTGTCAAATATATCTGTGGTATTTCAGTAAAAAAAAGCATTGATAGAAGGTCCTGAGCATTTTCCAGTATGCCCTCTGTAAGCTTTAATACACTTAATAAAATTCTTTTAAAAAAATTAAATGAGTTTACATTTGCCTCTTGTGATCTGTGGGTAATGCTGCCTTTCTATTCAGTAAGGAATTTATCCTCACAGGGTTTCTAGTCCTGGCTCCATGTACATGGCAATATAACTCTTGGTTGTGGCCTCTTATTCCAGGGCCACCACGGGGAGCTCCTTGCCACACAGTTTCTTTGACATTTTCAACTCTTTGGGCCATTCTGACTCAGACCTCCAGTTGTGTGGGCCCATGAGTCTGAAAGTAGCCGACCCGGCCAGGATCTGACAAGATGATTTTCATACCGTCCCACAAGGTCGCATCAACTAATTCTAGGACCAATGACCCAGATCCCCTGCTGACCTTACTGCAGGAGCTGATGCTAGCACTCCTTGTCTAGCAGAAACCCAAAGCAAGCTTTTTAGATCATAAGACTTGGTTAATGCAGATAACATTTTCAATAAGAAGCCTTTCAGTTCGGCTGTCTATAAAATCCTCTGGAAAAGAGACACGGTTGTGAACCTGTCCCTGAGGGCAAAAAATGCTACATTGAAAAAAGTAGTTCTTCCGAAGTCTTCTAACGTTAAGCAGCTACTTCAGTTAACCTGCTCAACCTCCTGTCACAGAAACAGATGCTGTCTTTAAGATTATGGCACTATTTCTAGCATGTAGGAAGCCAGAGTATTTTAATACAATTTTGGAGCTTGTGGCTGGTCGCCAGTGGTGGGTGGCCTGCCTCCTCCATTACCCTGCCTCCTGCCCCCACGGTGGGTTCAAACTTTTGATCACAACACCTCACCAATCAATGCAGCAAAACAATGCCAAGATAGCTCTACTTTAAAGGCCTAGAAATGCTTTGCTGAATCAAATCCCATTAATTCAACGCCTTTCAGGCTCGAGCTGTAATCCAGGCTCTTGTGAAGGAGTAGAAGCTGCCTGTGCATTTAATTTAGTGATTTGTGTGGCAAATTGAACACAACATTCACATTTACATGCATGCATAAGTCTGGAAGCCACCTGTGTAGGAAAGTCAAGAGGTGTGAGTGTTGTACCATAAATGCATGAACTAGGCACATGGGGCATGTTTGGGATATCAGACGTGCAAGGATGATTGCTAACACTTTCATTGAAGTGCAGTTATTACATGTCTGTTATATTTCATTAATGTGTGACCTTATTAGATGCAATTGCCCATTGTTTCCTTGGTTGCTTGAAGTTTACAAGAGTCTGATTTTGATGCTGAACCATCATTCCCAACAACCACAGAAGAAGCCAACAGAGCAGGCAGCAGCACAGCACTCCCTGCAGCCGCTTTCTGCTGGTGAGGCACGAGTGGAGTTTGATGGGGAGGTGTGACAAATACCATGGATTGGATTTAGATTTATCCCACGTATTTATAGTTCCCCTCACTTTTTGCTTCCCTATATTTAGCTTTCCAAATTTAAAGGCATGGAGGAGGAATGCCAATATTTCAACACTTACTCTGAAGTAGCAAAATTTGTACACCTCCCTTTTTAACAGAATGATAAAGCAGCAATTGCGTCACACGGTGGAGTGCCACACTACTAGAAATGAACACTTTCTGCCATCGCACATTGTGCCAGATGCTGCCTTGCCTTGCATAGTGTTGTCTTAGCCTGGGAAAGGAGCAACACAGGCTGCCCAGGAGCGGGGCTGATGGGCGAGGCTGGGGGACACAGCTCTGCAAGGTCAGCTGCAGGTTTCAGCTCATCACAAAGAACAGCTTTAGCGCTTTTCATTTTATACTGTTAATGAAAACCTTCAGTGGGGTGATAGGATGTCAGTACCCAGCACATAAGGAAGAGAGTGTAAAACCAGGCTGTCTTGTTAGGTGAGCGCAGGAGGCTGCAGTTTTCAATCTTGCAACCGTCACTGATGTGTATTTATGCTGCTCTGGGCAGTGCTCCACATTCGACACACAGAGGAACTCATGGCCGCGATAGTCACCAGCAATATATGCAGCAATAGAGCAAAATATAGTAAAATATAGTATAATACAGTCTAATATAATGTAATATAATATAATATGAAGGATGAATCATGTCCAGAAAGTGCAAAACACATGAAGAGACTAGAGAAGTCTGGAACCGTGACTGATGAGAGAGAACTTGCTAGTAACCTTACTAAAAACAAGTGCCATCCTATATGTTTGCGATATGCAATCATTTTAGACAGAATAAGAGATTATTTAGAAGGACGGTTCCTGTGGCAGCTGACACCAAATTTATTTGGCTGTGTTCAGAAATGCCTTGTAGACAATACAGGTACATTCAGATTACATTGAGGAATGAATTTAAAAGACGACTTTTGTGCCCTCTGCGGCGACAGCGACATTGACTATAAAATAGTACTATTTAGACTTATCAGGACAGTGTGAGGGTGTTTTGATGAGTGACATTCATAACTGTCAGCACAGCTTCCCATAATGGCAACGCCGCTCAGAAACAGAGCCTTGGTTTGCCATCTGCTTTGGCACTCGCTGAAGTATTGCTGTGCTTTTGTTTGTGTTTGGAGAGAGGCTCATTTACATTTTGACACCAAAAAGATGAACATATATAGGTAAATGGGATCTTTTATGTCATGATGGTCAAGACCCTGCTATCACAGGTAATGACATCGTATAATTCCCTTTTAAAAAATGTACGACCCATTGTCCTGCAGAGCCAAGCACCTGCCAAGGTGTGACCTGCTATGACATTTGTGCTGGGAACTTTGGTGTCCTCAGAGGGTGAATCTTCACATGTTCGATAGTGCAGGTGTCTAGAGGCTTAGGCAAACACAGTCCTACAGGGCTTGAGATACCAAAGCCCTTAGCCCATCAATCAAACAGTTAGAGAGGCTATTTATGGAAGGAAAAAATTATATGCCCCCTCCCTTCAAAAAGTCATAAATTTGGGTAATATTTAAAAATTATCTTTGTTCTTATAGTATTTATTTTTTTGTTTGTTTATATGTTACTAGCTTCTGAAATGTACATCTCTTCAACTTTAGTATTACTGATGAGTTTGGACTGGAAATGCTTCCTCTAATGACTTCCCTTTCTTTTCTCTTTTTAAACTGCCTTACTCAGACACACCAACATTTCACTGAATTTGGCTGTCATAGCGTGCTGTTTCTATACTTTTTAAAAGCATGTTTTCCCCATTTCAACATTTTTGAAATGCTACAAAGTCATTTAAGAGTTGTAGGTCATATTGCAGTTGGACATTCAGGATGCAGTTTTGCTGGACAGCCTAAGAAACCTGTTATAGCACAAGCCAGACAGGGAAAGCTTCAGAGGAGCATCACCATGCCTCCTGCAGCAGGGACCGGGCAATTCATGGAGCATCTAGAACAGACACCGAGGGACAAGCACTTCCCTTGTACTGCAGGGCTTGGCATTCCTTTCCTGGACAGATGAGATTCTTAAGTCATTTTTAATCAGTATGTAATCAGCCCCGGCCATTAGTTATGCCATCTGATCGCAAAACACCACTCCAGAGAGGGATCCTTCTCATATCTAGGAGGATCCATGCGTTATTAAGTGAAACAGCCGCAGACTCTACCTATCACCCGTTAATATTCTGTACAGTAAGAGCTTGTTGGGCAAACTTGCCAAGTCTGGTTACTCTCCCAGCAGACTATGGGGATTTTTTGGCACTTCTACAAGTCTAATGGAAACCACAGCAGGCCTGCTTCTGCAGAGGCAACGTGGGGAAGCAAATCTCTCTGGTGTGCTTCAGACTTCCTGGACAGTCCCTACTTTGTGTGCACATGCATGCACCCATGCCCCAGCCCCGCTCCAGTAGATTGGTGTGAAAATCCACTCTCTAAAGTCTTGCACACAGGGGCTGCATTCCCCAGTGATGCCAGGACTGATGTGTTAAAAGGCTGCGAGCCACTAGAATCTGGTGGCAAAAAGGATCCTCAAAGCATCTTTGATGGTTCCAGGTGGGTCCTAGCCGGGTGCCAGTTGCAATGTGAATTGAGAGGGGAGCTCCCTTCAGCGCTGAGCTCCAGAAAGTCTGTCAAGAGTCTGTTGGACAACAGCGCTAGTGGGTTGACATGGGGAAGATGAATGAGTCCTCATATCTCACCCAAGAAGTTAATAAAGACAACTGTGCTGATAAGACCAGAAGCAAAACCTCCCTGCTGCTCAAAGGGTGGACTACAACCATGTAGGGTTTCTCCTGCATGGAGTGCAAACATGTAATTTGTATTATGATGTTTAAACAGAGGTCTACAAGGAGGAAATATCACCTCTCCAGGGATAAGCCTCCATTTGGAGACCTCCATCAATAGATTGGCTTAGAAAATCCCAAACATCCAGAAAGCTAGTGTCCTTCTCACTAAGCTCAACATTTTGGAAAACAGCCTGACTATTTGGGGTTATAATTTTCTCTTTTCCTTTTTGTTAGCAAACCATTGCCAAACTCTTTATTTTTCTTTTAAACAAAAAAGATTCTGAACGCAGTGGCTAGAAATATATTTGATTCATTTACCCAGTAGGTGTTTGTCCTCTGATTTACCTGTTACCAGACATCCTTCAAAATACAGCAGTGTATTACTACATTGCAGTATGAAATGTGAGGGACAGTTATATCACGATTTCAGCTTTCAGCTGGAGAAGATCGTAATTACACACTATATAAACAGAAGTGCAGTGAGGCAGCTTTGTAATTACAGTGTAACTAAGCTGTTGCTAGTTTACTTCTATTCTGAAGTCTATCTGAAGTTAGTAATTAGGGACAGTACATGATGAAACACTAGCAATATACTTACCTTCACACAGTGTATTATTTTTCACTCGTATCTATCATGAACCTAGATATTTTCCAGGGATTAATGATAGGCTGTGAAAAGTTGATAGCCTGAAGTTCAGCAGAGAGCCATTAAACTGGCCTGGTCATTAATCCCTAGAAAATACCCTGCACCAAGGTTGTTATAAGGTGAATATGGAAAATAACTTTCAACATGTGTTGACTTTTGTCTTGACTGTTATGTCTTTGACAGTGTGTGGAAACAACACCCCAAATGCAAGTGACTCCCCCTCCCTTTTTGGGTGTGCTTAATGTTAAAGAGGTTGAATTCTCTCAGAGTTCCCCTTTGTACAACACCAAGGAACAGCAGTAGAAGACCCTGAATAGGCAGCTTGTGTTCCAGCAAGCCTCTCTTAGTTACAGTTGTCTGGGAATGTTGGGAGGTTAATTGGAGACTGAACCTCTATTGTCTGAAATGTGTAACTCTAGCTTCTCTGAACTGAGAAACAACACTGGCGGACAAATAAAAATATCCATTACCAGGGGACTATGTAAAAACACTGTTTCATCAGTCATCCTGCTCACACGATTCCCTCCCAGAACTGAGGGTGGTAATGAAAGTAATTTAACATACATCTATAATTAATTCACTACATTCTTCCTGCTGATGGCAATCATCTTACCTAGGAAAGCTCATGAAATTGATCTTAGTGCATAAAAATAGAGATGGAAAAGCTTTAAAGGCAGCTAAATGTGGTTTACTTCTAAGCAAGTAAGCAGTTAAGCACTGTTTGGAGAAATGTTCTGGGGCTCATTTAGCAGGAGCCATTACCTGTGAGAAATGATGGTGAGCGCACAAGCTGAGCAGGGCTTTCCCCTCGACACAGGCAGTCTGAAAGCACTGATGAGAACAGCAGGTCCTCAGTCCTGGAGTTGCTCGTATTCTCCATAAAGTGAACAGAAATGTGAGGGTAGGTTCACAGAGGCTTTGCAGAAGGGGACAAAGCTGCTGGACTGCCAGAGGCAGAAGTGTGCACTTTGCTTAGTGAGGAGTTGCACTTTCCTACTGGAGAGGAATCATCATTTATTCTTCCAAAGAAATAATGTCTTTTCTTTGTTCTTGCTAATAACACTGCAAATATTATTCGTGAAAGGCCCTCACTTTTTTTTTTTTTTTTTCTTAAAACCCTGCAAATTTTTTTCTTGAACGGCCATCACTTTTTTTTTTTTTTTTTCTTAAAACCCTGCAAATTTTTTTCTTGAACGGCCATCACTTTTTTTTTTTTTTTTTCTTAAAACCCTGCAAATTTTTTTCTTGAACGGCCATCACTTTTTTTTTTTTTGGTTAGAACTGGGGAGAAAACTATTTCAAACCAACACAAAATACTCAATGTCTGGCTTTTACCTCTCCTTTTCTGCCTTTTTTCCTTCCATCAGTCATAGGCGGAACAAGATTGGACACCACAGAGAAAGTAAAAAATATTCAACTGAGAATAAAAATGAAACAATAGCTTAGAACCAGAATCTAAACATTTCCAAAAAAAGATCTAAAACCAATATTTTCCTTTTTTATCCAAACCATTCTTGTTAAGAAGCCCCACACTCGAGAAAGAGCTCTGCTCTGAGAGACACATGGTAGTGTTGGTACAGAATCGGCTTCTTAGCGAGAGAAAATACATTCTGGTGTGTTACCTAAAGGCGAGAAAAAAAAATCTCGGCAGATTTTCACCCTTCTCTAGGTCCTGAGAGGAAAAGGTACACCTCACCTCCAAAAAGCAGCGGTGCGGGAGCATTTGAACAGCAGCGGAGAGCAGCTGCTCTGCGCACAGCCGCTAGAGCTCAGCCTTGCCCTGCTCTTGGGTGCTGCACGGAAACCCTTTGGTTGCCTTTGGCTCTCTCAGTTCCCGCCCGACCTTTGGCTTTTCACATCTGACTTTTTTTTTTCTTTTGGTCTTTCTTTTGACTGAGTACGCTCTTTCCAGCGCAATTTCAGATTCCCCTGTGCTTTTCCCCATCACTTTCACCTTGGGTGTCATTAATTAGCTGGCAGCAGGATAGATGTATTTTCTTGCTAAGAAACCTTGTGCATTTCTCTGTGACTGAAACGTAGAATTCCCTCTTTCTCCAGACTGTCTGCTTTGTTTTAGCTTGTTTTTTATGCTACACTGTTACGATCTTTCAGAGTTTTGTTCCTCCTCCCTCTCCTCCCAACTCCCATCTGTTGTCAGATGACTGTGTCAGTGCTGTGGCTTTAAGCAGCAAATTCCTGACATTTTTCTTTCTTAGGTACATGTAGATCTGGGAGAGGGGACATAAAAACAGACAAAAGAAAAGGCTGTTTTGCTTTTCTACATCCCAAGCCACTGCCTGCTCTCAAAGATTGGAGGGAGTAGGCAGCACAACAAGCCTGGCCCTATCCCATACACCCACGGCAGGGCTGGTGGGCATCCATCATCCATCCTGCCCCGTGCCCACACCACACACACTGTAGATATTGCGGGCAGCAATATCCTGCTGCTCAATAACTGAAGTAGCAAAGCAGCGTGGAGTGGCCCTCCATAAAGAGGAACTCAACAGATGCTTCCCCTGGAGCAGAGCTCTTCCAGCTCCCGCTTAGTGCCATGCTGAGGCTTAAGGCTGCAATTAATGTCATAGTTTTCCTGTTTTGGGTATTTCAGAACTTCTCTGATCATCTGTAATTTTGTGACTCAGAAATATATTGAACATGCTATGTTGATGTAACCAGCCCTGATAAATAGTTGCATAGATATGGGAAGGATATGGAATACAAAAGAATGCAAAACTCCAGGAATTAGGCTTCAACTTTTTGTTAAGACTTTAGTTGTAACTTTGTCTCAGGTAGAACCATGTTCACCCTCAGGATTTGTCCCAGTGCTCCATCAAATAGCTGGGATTGTCTTCCTAAATGAAGGGCATGAGATTTAATGTGCCTTCCTGTGTGTGCAGATCTTTGTTTTCATATGTGCATCTCACATGATATGCATATGTTTTGGGTGCATGTCTTGCTCTTAGAGTGAAATAGTTAATCTGCAGCAAATATTTTTGGTTAACCACAGTCTCTTCTGGAAACAGGTATAGCAGTTCTCATCATGCCACACTGCAAAAACCTACCTCTGGGCTGGCTTAGACTGATGAGGCTGCTCCCGTAGTTCTCCAGCTAAAATGAACAAACTGGTGTGACTGTGTGTTACACTGAGGCCAGATGTGGACCCAGCCTCCTCCTGCTCTGAGCCAGCCAGATGTGTCAGCCCCTGAGGTGCATGCCCACCTGAGGTCACCACCTCTCCGGAAACGATGCTGGGCAGATACCTGAAAGGGTGAATTTACAGCCACTCTTTTCAGGTCCTGTGAACTTTCCTCCTCCTGCTTATCACTGGGAATCAAATTCAGAAAGCACAGGAAGGGGACCAGAACTAATTTATGAATTCTGCAGAGACTTTGGTGCTCACAGTTTTCTAGAGCAGGCAGCTAACGTGTATGATGTCAAATGTCTCTTTTCATACTAGAAGGACAGCTGTAAGCTGATGAGAAATTCAGATTCTGGCACCTGTATGTACCTCAGTCTTGAAAGCCTAACATGCTAATGTCCACACATTAGACTTCTGATGAGCAGGAAGGCTCTTTGAAAAGCCAAAAGTGACAGCGGGTGTCTGCTGGGTGATGGAAACCAGACCAAAAAGTGGAGGCAGCCATTCTGCAGGAATCATAAGCTGCTGACCCAAAGCGATCCCTGCAAACTCTCACCAGCGCTTGAGAGTCAGAGCAAACTGAGGAACAGCGCAAGATGTGTCAGTCCAAAATAACCTTCATGGCTACCCAGCCTGAGAGCTTTTTTCTGCTTTTGCACAGGGTATGTGGGCACATGTAATTCTTATGCATTTGTTTAGTGTCACCAAAATCCTTATGGCTGCAGGGGGCAAGAATGGGCCCAGCCTTATACCATCCATTCCTGCATGTGCACACATACAGAGATTTTACAAGAAAGATGGAAATATCTGAGAACCTAATCTCTTTCAAAGAGAGAAAATAACCAGGAAACGCTGGAGTGAGTCTCAAAAGAGATGTCACTGCATTTAATGTGTATTTATGCAGCTATTTAGAGGCAAATGAGAAGCAGTGATTATGTATAGAATAAAATGGAACAACAAATTGAGATTGTTTTAGCTTCCGCTCTATCTGATTAGCCAGAAAGAACAACAGACTGATATGCTCTGAACAAACAAAAATACACTAAGCCTAAATACTCTGGTCCTTGGGGGACTCATTTTTATTTACTGCATGAAACAAAGAGGGAGAACAAAAGAGATTTGTTTCAAATCAGCTGGGAGGCTTGGCAGCCCAGGCTGAGCCGCTCCTTCTGTGCACCTACATGCTGCTGAAGCTAACAGGAGTTCTCAGTGCCACTTATCCGCTCCTCAGCTGGGAACAATTCCTCAGTTCATTGTATCACCAGCAATGGCAGCTTTGCGAGTCAGCCCTGGCAATCAGTGGGAATCGTGGCATGGGAAAGGGCTGCAGCACAAGGTATTCCTCTCCTAATTATGGTATAGCCAGACAAAATGGAAAG
Source organism: Syrrhaptes paradoxus (assembly GCA_013400615.1). Classification (NCBI taxonomy): domain Eukaryota; kingdom Metazoa; phylum Chordata; class Aves; order Pterocliformes; family Pteroclidae; genus Syrrhaptes; species Syrrhaptes paradoxus. The sequence goes on along the minus strand of VZTO01000898.1, from coordinate 159,831 downwards.
CAGTGATTTACAGGGACAGCCAGCAATCTTTGCAAACCCCCTGCACAGCTATCAGGAGTGGCGAATCCCTGAGATGGCTGGCATGATCACGACATGAGGTGTAACTGGGGAGGGACCCAGGAGTCAGGCTTTAAAGAAGGAAGCAAATTGTAATTGGGCATGAGCTCCTCACTAGATCTATAACATGACATCTCAGAAATATGGAAGCCACCAACCTTTAGCTTTGCTCCTGTAGAGCCCTGAGAGGCACACAAAAGGATGTGCTTGGGTTGAACAGGAGCCACTGGATGAGCTCTTTGAAGTTACATGATTTCATTCATCTACCTTCAGCATGTACTATGGGATCACAAATCACTGATGAGCATCATTGGTCAGTGCACTAGGTAGGGTTACATATTAGCAAGGATTAGGTGTGACATATCTCAGATAAGCAAGAGAGTGGCTGGAATAACTAGTTTAGTGCCAAAGGTGAGTGTTTAGTGGCTTTTACCTGCAGCAAATAAAATCCTACACCAACAAAGTCCTCATGACCTAAGTAAAGAGTAACTCTACTGGAGCAGGCAAAAACACTGCACAGAACAAGTATTGTGTGTACATGCAGCCATCAAACAAACCTTTCACACAAGTGGGGAGGTCAAGTTAACTCCTGTTTACCTCCTGTTCTCTTGCAGGGCCTTGCTGGTGTGGGCACCCATCAGGCCACAGTGCAATCCTGCAGCAAGACTGGAGCCCTGCTCTCTCCTGGCTCTGGGGGGAGATGGTGGTGATGTGCAAGGGATAGGAAGCCTGAGTATACCCCAGAGGCTGCAAAATAGCTGAAATATGGCTTAATAAATGATAGATTTTGGTTTTCTCATCAAAATATAGGATACCAAGTGTTAAACTATCCCTGTCTCCTTAAATGTTTAAATAATATTTCAGTTTCTCAGTTATGTTTTATGTGAAAGTACAGTTTCCCCACAAAACATGTTGTACTACAAATACCATTACAGACATTCTTAAGAAACAGTCAAATAAACACACTAATGCAGAATAGGAACTATTCCTACTTAGCATCGATGGTATGATTTTCAATGTGCAAAATGATCCTGTTAAATATAAAGAAAGGTCAGCAAAATAATTCTTTGTTCCTTTCCCCAAAAAGGGAAGATTCATCAGAAAAAGGATCTATGGCTTCTGCAAACATACTTTAACAAGTTTCTAAATGAAGAATGGTAATAGTTTTACAAAGCCTGGCATGGAAAAGGTCATTTGTGGAACGGAGAGCCAGTAATGCAAAACCTGAGTGAAACAGAAGCAACTTAATAGAATATGTCAGAAAGGACTGTTCAGCTGTGATAATAACAAGGCTTCTGCATTTTATTATTTTTTAGCTTATTTTCCTCAAGCAAGGGAGGTTCACACAATCATACTCCATGTAGCACTATGTCTATGTCTGTTCTCCCCGAGTAATTTTTGAATCCATGGGGCCGTCTGCACCAAATTTGAAAGGGAACAGCCATTTCGAAGGCAACCGAGATCTTCGGGCTGTCATGAAAACAGCCACTGCTATCCCCGCTGGTGGAAAGGCTGCAACCAGCCCACTCAGCCACGGAAGAGTCCACATGGGGAAAGATGTTTTCAGCACCACAAACCCAGGAAAATGTTAACCTGGAGTCTGTCGCTTCCTGGCTACTGGAAAAATCAAACTATAGAGTACAAAATGATACGAAATCAGCTTTTGTTAGTCCCACAGCTGAAGGAACTACTCATTAAAAATTCAACTTTTCTGAGCAAACTTTGTAAGGAGAAATATTTTTACTTCTGACTTTTAGTCACAGATGTTGAGGCAATTGCAATAATCTGTTAGGCTGCTCATTGCCAAAAGCCAGATCTGCAAAGGACATAGTGGGAGAGGTACAAGCAATGAAACTTTTCTGTAGCTTGTGGATCCCAGGGAAGTGTCTCACCCCTTGAGCTCACAGAGGAGACTGGCCCCGGTCCCAATCTGATAAATACATGAAAGACTCGGAGCTATTCCAAGACCATACCACAAAGAGTCAAAATAGGTAGACCAAAGACCCCAGGCAATTCCAGCCATACAACAGTATAAATCCCAGAGCCGTGCATGGGAAAGCAAGCCTAGCCTGTCCTGAGAGACCCTGCTTCCAGACTGGAGCCACCCTTTCTACAGGGTGTTGCGCTGCCCCATATAAAAGTTCCCATTCAAGGCAGTGCTAGGCTAGGATTCACAGACAGGTCAGGGTTTGTTTCATACTGTGAAGTACAGATATTCCTGACACAGCTCCATTCCCTTTGTCCCAGCCTCAGTGATATCTCACCTTGCCCTCCCAGATTTTGGAAGGATGAAGGCAACCATCCTATTAAAGTATCACAGTACTTCTGTGCTATCCTCTGCAGGTCAGGGGAGAGGGCTGGCGAAGTTATTTGCATAGGTAAAGAGGAGACTGATTAAATTGAGAAGCAGCATTTGTAAACCCGATTTGAGGAAACGCCTGGGTTTGTCAGGGCATTATACTCCCCACTTACCTGTCATCTCCCCTTCTTCAGTTGGCCAGTGAGGTTTTACATTGACCAAATTTGGCAGGCTTCATGTTGTGCATTTACTTTTTCCTTGTCATCCTTGCAAACAAATGCACATAAGACACACTGACTAGTTTATCTATATAGCACATACAGACTATCATTGCTTATGAACGCACCAGAAAGGTCAGAGTATTCAGCTCGCATTGCAAATCAGCACCAGTTATGTACTCTGACAGCACCAGATGTCAGCTCCAAAATGAACTGCATCTGTTCAGCATTACACGAGGAGCAATGCATGTGAGAATGAACTAGGCTGTTGAATAGCCCCTCAGAGCCAGAGGGCTGTGGACTTGCGTTGCAAATGCACCAATGAGTCTATCTGCAAAGACAAGTCTGGACTTCTCTCCTAAGACTTGTTGCTTTTCTTAAACTGAGTTGAGAATGAGAACTGCAGGTAAAATACAGCAGTCAGACAAAATAACTGACCTTGGGGCTGGCCTGAACATGGCAATTCCCTTTGCTGGCTGAGCAACTCAGATCTGGCTGTTGGCTGGAGCAGATGACTTCTTTGCTGGGCTATTGGGACAAGGAGGACTTACCCACCCAAGCTTACCGACCTATTGCACCCATGCCTCCTGACACATCAGTGAGTAGTCAAGTTCAGCTGAAGTTCAAAGACACAGTGTGCAGTCTTTCCACCACAGCTGCTTGTCCCCATGGTCCTCCTCCTCAGGAAGGAAAATGGCTCTTTCCTAGCAGCCTACTGGAAACACATTGCAAGGACCAGTCCTGGCTCTTCCACCACTGTAAGCAATCCAGAGGATCTTGGGTCTGTGCCATATTTGGGCTCAGCTTTTCGAAGGGGAGCTTGGGCTACCCTGTTACTCAAGTGCGGGAGTCTGGGCTGGTTTTTGCAGTGTGAGAAACCTTGTTTGCATTTATTTTCATGGCTTTTTCAAACAACATCTGACCTGACTCTGACCGCATCGATGGGAGCAGGGTTAGTGTTTTATCTGGAGCCACAAAGCTCTGTGCTTTGCTAAGCAACTCCTCCCATTAAAACTTTTCTAGTCTATTTGCAAGCCAAATAATTAGCACCCTTGAGACATCCATGGCCCTCTATAGATTTCCAACTTCTACATTTACAATAAATTGCTAGAAAACAGGTAACCGCTACACTCAACAATCATTTCAGAATAAATGCAGTAACACAAAAAAGAAAACACATTATCTTCTTTAGTGTTACTTGTTTATAAGTATTAAAAAGATCTTCATGCATTTTAATATCTGTGACACACTTCCTGCCAGCCTTTAGAAAGAGGCATGATGTTATAGACGCAAAGGGATTTCCCTCATCTTGTCAAGCCCTCAAGCAGCATCTTCTTCCCAGATCACCAGTTTTCTCCAATGCCAGGGGAAGAGCTGGTTTGGTAGTGGCAACTGGGACGGGCTACCTGCCTTGCCCCAGAGCATCCAGCCTGGAAGGGCTCCTCAAAGTCATACCTTTCAGGTTAATCATGCCCCTTGTGAGGCTTGGTTAAATATATACTCACTGAACAGGATGAGCATAATTTGGCTTATTTTGTCTGTTTAATTTTTTTTAAGGTAAGGGCAAGGAAGGTTTTCCTTTCCTCCCTTGCACATTGTACCTGACATGATAAATCTTAGAACAGTAATGAGAAGAAGTTAATATGGGACTATATTTTCTCTTCTCATAATGAGCTTTGTCATGGAATTAGATTGATTTTATGTCACTTTCTTTTCTCTTTATAATTTTTATGGGTTGAACGAGGTAGCAAAATTTTATCTCTCATAAATTCAATATAAATTTGCCTTAGCCTACATAACTTCGTGTTTATTTTGGCCACCTATTCCACTGTTCCCCTGTTTACAGCCTGGGAAAGAGGGGAAATGGCCAATCAATCAAAATCTGGAATACTGAAAAGGTCACAGCCATCTGCACAATACCACCATCCCCTGCAGCATTAGGCATTTCCCAGCTGCTGCTTCGCTCCAGATGTGCCTCACGCTGTTTTCCCTGTAGTTTCCTCAGGCCCTGGAGAAACTGTGGAGAAGCAGATCTTACCTAAAGGAAACCCAAGCACAAAGGATGGGAGCGAGAGGTTTCTGCCTCCCCTCCAACCAGAGCAGATGTCCTGTCTGGCACACGGCGAGCAGTGCGCTGTGCTGCGACGAGCCACCGCGCTCATGGATGGCAAATCTCCCGTCACGCTGCCATTATCCTGTCACTGATATTGTCAGCCCTGCAGAGGGAAAATGTATTAACTATTTACCAGCTTCTTCCAACCGCTCTTCCCTGCAGCCCCAAAGCTTGAGACTGTGGATCGATTTCGAATCATTTCCCCTTGAATGCTGCATGGCTTTGTCCATCCTCTCCAAATTTCTTGCGTACCACTTTGTATTAATCTTCTTTGCCTCCAATTCAACAGCTGCCATTATGATGGAGAAGCAATTTTCTCCCAGGTACCCACAAATAAATGAGGGCCTGAACTTTAGGTATTCCTCCTTGTAGGGCTAAACTAAAGACCTGTGTATTCATCAGTGCTCATTGCACAGGCTAATTGAAACCTGAAAATCCTCACTGAAAAATGAAAGCATGGAAATAAAAAGGGATTTTCACTTTGTGCAGCTGACTATATGCAAAAATCGGCTGTAACAACTACAAGTAGGACAGTTATCTTCTGCTTCCCACAACAGCAGGGCAGAATGTATGGATGGCCAGAGTGTACCATGACAGCCTCAATGTGTGATAAGGAGTTGGGCTAGTCCCTGCCAGGAAAGGATCTGGCTTCTAGAAGTCAAAGTGAAGCAATAATTTGGACTCATTGTGAATTGGCACAGTCAGAGGCTAGCTCAACTCTCTGAAAATTGTAACCCTTTGCAGTAAAACTGCATATTCCCATAACAAGAGAAAAAAAAACATTGCTTAATGGGTTTTTGGATGATAACTTTTAAATGGGAAGAATGTACAGGAGAAAAATCAAGCAGGGGAATAGAAATCTTGCATTTTATGTGATAAAAACAATGAGGGGATGAAGGGAACATGTGGCTGATATTTTACAAATTGCATTGTGGAAGCCAAGCTCCAACTTTGTCCCCATTAAGGATTAACATCTGGAGGTAAGAGTTTAAAATCCAATACTGCCTTGAAAACGACGCACAGACACAGCTGGAAATTGCTGTCTTGGCTGTATATTCACAGCTCACCAATTTTATACCCCTTGTTTCCCCTTAAATTATTCATCTGAGCATCCTTTATGTTTTCTTTATATCAAGTCACAGCTGGAAAAGGAGGAAGACAACCTGCATGCACAGTAGCTTTTTTTGTCCCTGCTTTCAGCCTCCAGCTGTGGCACCTTTGCTTCCCTGTGACACCAGCGGAGGCAGGTTTGGAGTCCCTCTACCTTCTTCAAACAGAAGAGTTTCATATCTGTCATGTTAAGATGGAAAAAAGAAGTGGGCAGGTTTGTGCACAAACAGTAACAGAGGCAACAAATGTGTCGTGGATCATGATCAACCCAGGAAGTCATGCATGCTCTTACTTCAGCTCCTCTCCAACGTGTGTTGCTCTTCAAATAAACATTACACTACACTCCGATAGAAAACAACACCCGCCCTTGAACTATGTCAAAGACTCTTCCACTTGCATACAACACCCTCCTTAACTGCCAGGCAGTTTTTTTTTTTACTGTCTTGCAGTTATATCCAATAAATTCTTCAAGCATCCATCAGGATGAAATTCAGGATATTCCGACAAGTTCCCATGTCCCCTGTCAGGATACACAGTTCCTGCAGGCACTACACAACCGCTTTGCTGAACAGCTGCAAACACCACAGAAAGGGAGGGAATGCTGAAGCACAGACCCAGGGATGTGCCAGGGGAATACAGTTCTGGAATGAGAGTCTCCCTTTCCCTTGTCCATCAGGATAACTGTCTTCTATCATCTCCTCAAAACCATCACACTAATAAGTGAAAGAAGAGACACTCACAGCTGAGGATTAATTTTTGTCTTTACCTTTAAGGAAATGGGGCGAAAAAAAAAAATCACTGCAGCAAATACTGATTTAAATCACTGGAAAATTTTAAACCTCATTATATAAGGGGAACAAGTCTGAGAAAAGGAGAAAGCATATTTCAGCTATTGAACAATACCAGCATACAGACAAACGGGTATCATATGGCTTTCTGAAGGCATGAAGCTTGGAAATGAGAAGTCAGCTTCCATTGAGAGAGAGCAAAAAAGGAGTAGGTTTAATTTTTATGATGCTAATATTAGCAGGCTTGCATCCCTTTTCCTTCCACAGTGTAACCGAATAAAAACCTACTGATACAGGGAATCAGAAATCTGTAGCACAAAACCAATTCATAGGAAGAAGATCTGACTGCATGTTACGTATTCACAGAAGGAGAAGGTAAGTAAAGAACTCAGGGTGCCCTATCTAAAAAAAAA
>VZTO01000898.1:60729-152372 GCA_013400615.1 Syrrhaptes paradoxus | reverse complement strand
TAAAAAAAAACAAAAAAAACCCACCACAAACCCAAATCCTTATTTTTTTACAGCAAACTAGGCGTGCCAGTTTGCCTCAAAAGTGTTGGGAATAAATATAATTGTAAATAAAGATTACTAGAGGTAATGTAAATGGAACCAAAAACCCCAACCCGGTAAGCAGTGATGATTTTATCTGAAATAGCAGTCACTCTTGCAAAATGGGTTGTGAAGTTTGGCAAAGTAAAACTTGAAGAGAGGCAAACCCCTTCTAAATCCACCCAAACACAAAGCTGAGGGGTCAGTGCAAGGGCAGACAAAGCCATGGGGGGCTCTTCTTTACAGAATTTTTTTTCTACTTCTGGATGAATCCTCACACCCACATAAAAAGCAGCAGAGCAGGAAGGTGTGTGCTAGAACTGACCTCCTGGTTCCAGGACTGGGACAATTTGTTCTGCTGCATGGTGTTCAGCATTGAGCACATCAATCAATCAGCTAATTGCCAGCTGATCAGCTTGTCAGCTCAAAATATTCCTGTCTGCCATAAGTAGTAGGGGTGGGGAAAAAAGCCACCTGGGAGTCAGTATAAGTTTTTCTGTATGCAAAGCTTTCAGACAAATAATTTTTTTCTTGGCAGTTAATACAGAATTGTCCACCGAGCTATTCAGCACAGCTCTGTTGTTTAATATAGGGGCTCTAACATATTGTTCACATATGAATGGAGTTATGAAAGCATGCTGTGATTTATAGGCGCCTTTCAATTTACCTCTGATTTAGCTAGGCTGGGATTTGATTCTTTAGGGGATTTTTAACTGGCATTTGCAAAGCACCAAAGTACAGCAAGTTGTGAAGGACTTAGAAGCTCAAGAATAATTGTTACTGTACATCTCTAACACAGCCAGAGATCTCTGAACGAAGGCAGTAAGAAATGTTTACCTTGCAAATACTCTTCCAAATCCTCCTTCAAAGAGTCTGGTTCTTCTGCAGCACTGCTTTGTCATCTTAGCTTTACAGCATGCCTGCAAGGAACAACTCTGGGGACAAAACTTAGAGAAAATATATCTTTCATTTCCTAAATCTCAAGCAGTATCCATTACCCTGGTTAAATACATCTGGAAGAGGTAAAGTGATTTGAATATTGTCCTCTTTCCTTCACCATCTCCTTGACTTTGCCATCTGCTGCCCAGCCTTTGCTGCAGGACAGAGTGGTCTGTCGGCATAGGAGAGACCCAAGAGGAAGGTCTTGGTTTGCAGGTGCTGAGCAACCTTGACACATTGCCTCCCCTCCTCCTCCCTCAGCTTGCCCATTTGGAACTGGAGGCCGGTATAAATTTCAAAGCAGCAAAACAAACAGATGATGGGTTGCGAATCAGGAGGGATGAGGGTAACCCACCCTCAGGACACAGCAGTGCACAATGTGAATGATGTGGTTCATCGCACCTTCTTGCGGAGCCCTGGGGGACCTCTTGCAGCTCTCTGTTCTGAGCTGGCTTGGCTCTAGCTCATCTGTTGTCAGCAATCCTTACAGTCTACAACCTGCAGAAGTCAGTGGGCATGTGGTCACGTCCATGTACCTGGCTAGTCACGTTTGCTTCTTTGTTCTTTCCTCTCACCGATTTGTTCTGTTCACCCAAGTCTCACCCCTCTGCCCAGGCAGTAATTGCTTCATGCTGGGGCCATCCAGGGGAACGGGTGCACGTACAGAGAGCTGATACCATAATAAATGCAGTATTAACACAGAAAGGAAAAGGAAAGGACTTTGACAGGGACCATGGAGTGTTAACTTGACAGAAACAGGCAATAATGTGATTGTATAATTTTAGTTCTCTTTGCTGACTGTAAGGCATGAAGATTTATCTTAGCTTCATGTCATCAAAGCTGAAAATTTAAATGAAACTTACATAATTTAACACTGCCTTGAACATGGGTGACATTTATTTGCCTTCCCTTTTGCTTTCATTAATGCCAGTTTTGCAGTTAGATTTGTTTGTTAATCCTACAAATGAAATTAAACCAAGGCTATTAAACGTAAAGGGTCTGCACGGATCAGATCTAATAATGTCATATTGTGTTATTTTATACAAAATGATTAGCTAGTAATTGGTTTAATGGAGGAAAAAAATAAACAAAAGCCTCCATGAAATGGATATTTCACATGCCATGCATGGCTGAAGTTGTACTAACTATGCAGAGTATCAGCTACTTCATGCTGGACACAGTCTTGTTCCTACTCGAATCAGCAGAGATATTCCAGTTGGGAGCAAGCTCAGATGCAGTATGTCGTGGCTGTAAGCTTTTGAGACCTACAGTTTTGATTCACCACCCTGTAACATCCCTGATCATCTCCCCACACCTCTGTGGTCTGCAATGGCTCAGGTTGCTGCTGGCTGTGGTGTCCCTCCATCTGCACCACCCTGCAGCTTAAAGTCTCTCACAAATCCACTGAGCACGAGTTTAGATGATGCACAATGCTAGAATGACAGCATAGGGGCAGTTAAGGATTTAAGCATCTTCTACGTATATAATGTTTTACATACTGCATCAAAATTTTAAGCATCATTTTGGTTTAGTCTCTGTTTAGAAATTCTATTCTATTCCATTCTGTTAATTTACCCCAGAATAGGATTTGTCTCATTTTTATCAGTGGCATGACCAGGATATTTGTGTATTTTCTGTTCAAATGTCAGAGTGACTTGATGACATGCACAGGCTATTATTCAATAATGAAGCCTAAATGGAGCTATCAGAAGGGTTATTATCAAGGTTGTTAAAAAGCAATTCTTTCTTTAACCATGAATTGCAGAGCTAACCATCTTCTAGGTGAGGATGTGCGTATTAATCAAGAGGCTTCCTATGGTCTACCTAGATATCCCAAGCCTGGATAATGATTGATTTACTCTACTCTTAGATTAGCACACAACCAACCGGGGGTGTTGAACATCTGACCAGCAGAGTTGATTCATAATGCTTGGCAACCATTTCGCAATTTTCTCACATCTGTTCTTTCTGGCTGAGACACTAGATTTCTTTTAAGAGCGCAGAAAATGGCACATAGAGAAATGTTTGTGGTGCAGTATTCTCTGCTATCAAGTGGTAACTGTCCTACTAAAACCCCTTTCACTTCAACACTTTTCTGGGAGAAATAAGCCTTTTATATACAACATGCCAGATGCTAAAGCATGGGAAATACTGATAATTTTTTTAGTAATCATTAGAAGGTAACTACACATAATTGCATCCCAATGCAAATCAAATTTGATCAGGTAAGTTACTAATGAGCCTGTGAACACTGTTGGGGCTGAGTCACTAACTTCAGGGAAATGTATTTAAACTCACTTCGTGCCTTGCTTAGGTGAAGGGCAGCTCAATATTGCTCTCATATGCTTCCAGCAAACCCCGGAGTGCAACATGACTTGCATCTGTTGCTGCAATTTCTTTGAACACAAGCATAGCCATTCAGCTGGCTCGGGTCTTTTCTGTCGACTCCGCACTATCAAGGCACACATTTCACATTTGGCAAAATTCTCAGTGCTGTTAAGCTAACCAACACATCTAGTGTTAAATGGTTTCCCGATTGCTGTTATCATCATTTTCACAGGCTACATTTCAGCTTCGCAGTGCACTTCTAACGCATTCAATATTGCTTTTTGCAAGTGAAGAGACCAGAGATGTCCAGACGCAGACACGTCTGCTCCGGCCCCTTTCCACGGCAGCCTGAGGATGCCATAATGAAAATTAAAAGTGGTCACTGAAGGTGGACAGACTCCTCTGGTCTGTCCCTCAGTTATGTTGTCGAAACCCTTCATCCTGTCTCATCCTGGCTCGGGAAGTTGTCAAAGATGAAGTGTGGAGAACAAATGTGAGGGTGGATTTAATAAAGAGTCTTCTGAGAAGTATTGCTTGCACGGTCAATAAAAAGCTTTGGAGGGGCCCTCAGGGCTTTTAGAAAGTGATTTGAGTACAAGGAGCAGAGCTTCAATAAAATGGGAGATGCAGGATCTTCCTAGAGAGCACCCAAGATTCACTTGCTTGGAATTAACCTTTGCGTGCCAGGCAATGGTGTGCTGATAAACAGTCCTATGATGTTTTCTAAAACATTATTATGAAGAGTTACAATGATTACACTGATTCGGAAAAACTGCGAGAAGTGTTTGAGAGGAAGAGAGAGGGGGTATAATTTATACTTTTGATAAATGTTTTTCTGCATAGAGAGTATTCTGAATTTCATACCGTTCATGGAGACAGAAGCCTGGAAGCTGGCTTCACAGTAAATCGAGTAGGACCAACTTAAACTACTTTACTGGAAGCACATGAAAAGCCAAGTGGAGAATAATCTCAAAAGCCTACACCCTTTTATTGAATAATTCAGTGGTAGCAAACTCACGTTTAGTTGTTTCTAGTGCTTATAAAACAAAAACTGCTAGGGCTTTATACCTCTGATGTTATGGCATAAACTGAGAAGAGCAGAACTTTGCTCTGAGGAAGTTTAGATATTTTATTACAAATATTCCTTTGCACAAGTGCTCTCCCTGTTAGAAGGGGAGACCTTACTACACAAAGAACTGTTACGAGTCCTGCTTGCTGTGGCGCTTCCCCATCTGCCAAGCCCAATTCAGGGCTAATAAATTCTAGAAAAGCATCTTTATTACCAGGCAGAAAGTATTTCAGGCTTCTGTCTTGGATTAGCCCATTCATTCCCTGGGGATAAATAAAGCAATGCAGTTTTGCATTTCCCCTTCAGAGCTGGATACCAAACACAGCTATCCCATCCTGCTTTAAGAATGAAGCTGTTGGATAAAAAAGGGAACTCTCCCTGAAACCCTGTTTTATGAGAATACAGATTTTTAGAGAAAACTTATTCTTAGAGAGGATTTAGCAATGCCAACAGATAAAACGCACCCAACCCACAAATCCCTCCAGGGTACAGCCTGGTGGGAGCTACAGGGATGCTGAGCGCTGTTACAACAAACAATTTTAGGTGCATCCAGAAGACAAGATTCAGGGAACAGAGCTGCTGAAGGCTTGGCTATGTGGGGAGCTGAAGTGCCCCCGAGGATGGATGGCACTGGGGGGGGGGGCTAGTGCGAAGTGTAGGTGGCTTGGTTCTTCTCACCATCAGGGTTTTTTGAGCCCAGCTCAGCTCAGTGAATCGGACTCCTGTGGCCTGATAATTTATGCCTTGTTATATCTTAGTGCTTTAATTTACCAAAATAAAGAATAACATTCCTGTAATGGAGATTAATGGCTGTCAGGCTGTGAAGCAATTTTTCAATAAGAAATGGAGCAAAAACTTACATTTTTAGCACAATTTCCCAGTTCAGTGATGCACCTGGCAATAATTATGATTTACATTAACCATAACATCATCCTTCTTATATCAACTTGCCTTAGTGAAGAATGAAATAGGCCCTTGTTAAATGTTTCATGAAATAATTCAAATCACATATGTTAAAATTTCCCAGCTCCCTCTTGCCGGGCTAAAAATCAACAAGAATAAGAATTATTTGCTGCTGCAAAGGCCCTGATTCTGCATTAAGAATTAAGAGCTCTCATGGTTAAGTTAATTATAACAACAGCTGACGAAAACTTTAAATCCAAACCAATGACGCAACTGCAAAGCCCATTGTCTGCAGATTTTCCACGTGCTGAGATTATGTTCAAGCTAACTTTTTCCTGTAAGAATTTGCCTGTAACAAAACCAAAATGAAACACAAAACCTACTGTCAACCCTTCGAGACCACCTAATTAATTAACTTCTATGCATCAGGACTCTAGCCAGGCAAAGTTTGTAATTTGTTGCTTTGCTTATCTAGGGCCTGAGTGTGTCTCTTGTTCTCTGAGGCACGATGAAATATTTTCATACTGGAGTTTCCTGCTAATATATAATAAAAAAAGCACCTACAACAAAACAGAAATACAATGTCCTTTCCTTGGCACCTATGACAAATAAAAAGAATTTACATGCTAAAACACTATAGCGAAAGAGCACTGAAATAATGTGAATTATTTGCCTTAGAAACACAGATAAATGAAATACAGAACTAATGTAGCCCTAAAGAGCAGGTAAATTCATTTGAATAATAGGATTATGATTTATGATTTTCCTATTACAAGAATGAGTTTCAATTTTGCAGCCGTTAATTATGCACTGACTTGCACAGAAGCTGATCCAGACAGGATTCAGAGGAGACCTCAGGTACCATGCATAGGCACGACTTCAGAATACTCCCCTTCCTGGGGACCTGCATCTCTGCCAAAAGGAGCACCTCAGCCAGTGGGTTACCAAGAATCCACAGGGCTAGAAACCCTTCTCTCCCACAAATATGCTCCATTTTACCTAAATAGTCCCTGGAGCACCCACTGAAGACAGCTATGAGCTTTCTCTCTTGTGGGTGCCCTAGCTTAGACTCCAGGATCATTCTAAACCTCTCACCACCACGTATTTGGGAGCTCGCTGCTGTTTGAGGAGCAGCAACTGGATGCTGTTCACCCCAGAGAGGTGCAGCATTACCCTGTAGCACTTGACCCCATACACATCCTGCAGGACTGCGATTTGAACCCTATACCGGCCCAATGGTGCAAACGAGGCCATGAGGCAGTGGCAGCAGCTCCATGAGGTGTCAGTGACAACCTGCACAGCCCATGTGGCAGGCACAGGTCAGTACGGACCTGCCTGGGTAGCCACAGCCCTGCCTTGCCAGCCTGAAGGGCTCCTTCCTTTCCTCCTACTCTCTCGGTCCCTATCAGCTGAGGTGGATAATGGCTTGGTTCTGCTGCCACTGCCAGAGTAAAGTTCAGCACTGAATCATTAATTAGGATGACTGTATACTCTGGGATTTAAACTAGTGATTAATGAGCCTTTCCAGCTCTAGCTCCATGTGAACAACTATCTAGTTCATGTTATATTTAATTTATTTTAAAAAAAACCTCACCGAGACGGTAAATCTTGCTCAGAAGAATTAGCGAAGGAAGAAATAACACTCACACCACATTTATAATATTGATTGCAAACTTATATTCACACTCTCTTGCACTAATTTGAATGCCTTCTTCAGAAAGACAGTATAATTCATGGTTTAGGAGATTCTTTGCAAGTCTATTTAGAAATGGTAAATAGTGAAGGGGACATCATGATAGGGTAAGTAAAATGGGTATGGGAAATAATGCAAAATAATTGAAACTAAGCAAAAATACACTGCCTTGTTCTTAATTTTGATGTAAAGCTCCTGTTCCCTTTGTGGTAAGGCACTATATTCTGTCAAGCCAATCAATCTCCCCATTGTTAATTACCTTAAAAAATAAGCTTGAATTGTACAATTTGCATGATGAAGATGCTGAGACATCCGAGGCTTTCCTGATGTGCTTTTTTTTTTTTCCCCCTCAAGCAAAGCTTACAGTGCAGAGGTGCATGGCAAGTGCATTGGAAATACAATTTTCAATTAATCTGTTGAGAGCGTTAATCCTCTCCTAAGCTCCCTTCGCTCCTGCATGATACATAATCGAAAGCCGGGATCATGGCTGCTTGAGCAATGCTTTCCCTTACATCTACATTCACACACCATAAACTCAAAGGCCACCAGTCTTAACTAATTCCTCTAACGATGTGCTCAGTGATCTCCCCACCAGGAGTCAGTCCAGAATCTCTGGAAATTTCCATATGTTTGAAGTTTTCCTCTCCTCTTTTATCTTTGTCTGAAAGCTGTCAAAACGCAGCTACAATTTCATAGGGTAATGAGGAAGAGATTAAGGAACGTACACATCTGTCACCTAAATACGTGCAATAAGGAGAACATAAAATAAATAAAATTAGGATCCTATAAAAGCAAACAGCAGCTGCTAAATTACCGGCACAGTCGCCTCCTGCACCAAGCAGTGCACCCGGTTAACTCCTGCACCCCTGAGCAGAAGCAACACCACCTCTGCAAGCCACGGACCCATCCGCCAGCACATCTGGGGACATCTTTATTAGGGACAGTGACATAGATGGGCTGAGGGGAGGGAAGTGGGTTGGGTAAACCTGCTCTCCATCCAGTCTACCCCACTTTGCCAATGGGACACAGCCTAAACCAGCTGGGATGCTCTGGCAGGTCTTCCTCAGCTGTGGCTCAACTGTCATGCAGCTGGATGGAAACCCAAGAATTTCCAGTCAGCTGCAAAACTCAAAGCAGAGTATTTAGGCAACAAATTAAAAATCCACCAGTATTACTAAGCTTAAAATATTGACATCTTGTTCTTTGGGATTGTTTTAGTGTCACCTCTGGAAACACCATCAGCCCTCAGTTTCTCCTGTCTCTGCAGGACTGAAGAGTTCAGCCCAGACCTGTTCATGGGCAGGAAAGCTCCAGATCAATGGGTCCATAGGGATTGGGGAGTCCTTGCAGCTCTCTCTGTAGAAGGTAATGAAGATGATGGAAATGGGCTCATTCTCTTTATGTTCAAGCAATAAAGTCCTGGAAAAAACTCTCATTTTCAACCTTTATCCAGAAATGGTTAAGCTCCTAAATTGGATCCATTATCACCCAAATGAAGACACATACCAGTGAGCTAATTATGTTTCTTACCAAACTCGTGAATAATTAAATAGTTTATTGTGATGTTACAATTTGTATTTATTACGCTTTGCTAAGGAGTGAAATTAAACATAATGAGGGCTGTTAGTGTCTCTCTTCAGAGATGAGCCCATGTTACAGGCACCTATATAATTTGCACCAATGGTGATTAATGGGTTTAATTTACTTGACTTGGCGTACGTTGGAGGAGAGAGAAGGGAACTCAGATTGTTAGAATCCTTTTAATTAGACTAATAATGCCAAGTTTGCATGTGTTAACTAGGGTGCACTATTAATTAGTTTTAGTTGGCTGTTTTCTGAAAGGTGGCACTGTAGCATTTAGGCATGTCTTATGATCCCAGG
The DNA here is from genome assembly GCA_013400615.1 of Syrrhaptes paradoxus. Taxonomy (NCBI): domain Eukaryota; kingdom Metazoa; phylum Chordata; class Aves; order Pterocliformes; family Pteroclidae; genus Syrrhaptes; species Syrrhaptes paradoxus. The sequence continues at coordinate 143,481 of VZTO01000898.1, read as the reverse complement.
AGAGCTATTAAGATGACAAACAGAGCATGACATTACACATAACTGCAAACAAACAGCCTTTAATCTTTCTGGATGAAGAATTGGGGGTAATTGATGGACAAAACACTTTCTGCACAATAGCTGCCTCTCCTTCTTGTTGCATTTAGCAAGTGTTCTTCATTTGGCCATGGCACAGATTCTGCAGAGCAGTCCATCCTCAGCACCTGTAAGGCTGGAGGTTAGTTCTGGGTCTCAGGTCCCACAAAACCGACAGCTGAGGGCTTGTCCACAAGTGAGATACTCACTTCTGGGGTTTCACAGCTGAAATAGCTCTTCTACTCCCCCCAGGAGGCAGCAGGCTGGGCAGATGAATCCCAAAGGCAAACACCCTTCCCAGCAGGGACCTGGATTTTTGGCCTCTGGCTGCACCGCAGCAGCTCTTGCACTTATGCTGGGGAGCCTGGGCCAGCCTGGCTGCCCTCAAGGCACCACCAAAGCAAAACCCATCTTAGAATCACAGAATGGTTTGGGTTGGAGGGGACCCTAAAGATCATCTAGTTCCAACCCCCTGCCATGGGCAGGGACACCTCCCACTAGCCCAGGTTGCTCAAAGCCTCATCCAGCCTGGCCTTGAACTCCTCCAGGGATGGGGCATCCACAGCTTCTCTGGGCAACCTGGGCCAGTGTCTCACTACTCTCAGGAAAACACTCCTTTCTAATATCTAATCTAAATCTCCCCTCTTTCAACTTAAAACTGTTACCCCTCCTTCTATCCCTACACTCCCTGATCAAGAGTGCCTCCCACCCCCATCTTTCCTGTAGCCCCTTTAAGGGTAAACAGAGAACAAGGGCAGATCTGGTGTCTCCTTAGACAGCAGGTGAAGCAAAAAGCACATTTCCAGGTAGGGTTAAGGGAGGGAGGCAGAGATGTCATGGTTGAGGAGGGCAGGTGTAAAGCACTCTGGCATAATTTGTCTCCCAATAGCACAGAGGTAAAAAAAAAGCATCTTTCCATACAACTTAATTGCTGGTTACCACACTGATTTTATTCCACCATCAGAGCTCAGCACAATCAGAGGGCAGGTAAAACTGTCTCCGGTTACCCTGTGTGAGCAATTGGCACAGTAACCTGTGTGCATCCCTGACCCAGGGCTGGCATGCAGGACCTGAGCCAGAGCTGCCAACAGCAGCTGGGTGCAGCACAGGCTCCCCAATTTTTTTCTAATTGGTATTAACCAAGCTGTGCTATCACAAGCAGCCTTTGGGGTGTTCTCAGACCACAGAAGCAATAAAATTCCTGCCTCTTTGCTGCTATGAACCTGGAGTTCAGCTGCGCCGTCAACAGGCATTTATAACAGTTAGCAGTTTCACTGCTCGTACGGATGTCTAAAGGATTGAAGATTTCAATCTTCACTTGGCTTTCTCTGCTCATATTAAATACCTGTCAGTGTACTAATGCGTGGAATTTGCATTCATATCCGTGGAGACATTCTGAATGCAGAACAAGAGGGGATTGTACAATAAAGAACCGTAGTACAGACAGGAACTGTAATAACAGAAGAAAAATGTCTTCAGTCGATTCTTTCTTCAGCCCTGTCACACTGTCCACAAGAAATTACAGATGGGTACGTGGTTCATGTCCCTGTAGACTACGGGCTTACTCAGCTATAATGACAAAGGAAGCTGGCTCCTGCTTGAAGAAAACAGGAGGGGAGAAGAGGTGTTTTGGCAAATGTGCCACATCAGGAGTTTGTAAGCCAGTGTAATCCTGTGGGAACAGAAAGGGGTTTCATATCACCCTAAAACCTACATGGATGGGGGGCTGAGGGGTTGGGTGGTCTGGAGTTGCCCAGGCTGGAGGACCACCTCTATAGGAACAAAGGAGAGATGGATGCAGCTGTAGAGAGACCATATCTCTACAGATGCCCCAAGACTGGGGGCAAGCAGGGTAGATTTGGGATGCTAGAGTCACCACATGGATCCAGAGTGGAGGAACTACTTGGGAACAAGGAATGTAGGGTTAGTTTCCCTCCGTGAACACTTTGAAATGGATAACATTACAAACTGGCCTCAACATCATCCATTTTTCTTAAACAGCTCTACTCCCATCACCCATGACAAACTCAGGAGGGAAGAGAAAACCAGACCTTGCTCTTCGTCGATCCGTGCTGGACAGAGAGACATGGGACTAGGTTTGCTGTTCCTGGTTCTGCTGGCCACGCTTAAATAAGAGTTATTGCTCCAAATGTTTCTTCCTTTGCAGCTCATTTACAAGAACTACTTATGAAATGTCTTTGAGGTGGCACCAAAGCAAGTCCATTTGGAAGCTGGAGTGATTGACAAGCAAAGGCGTGTTGGGATGACCCGAGTGGAAGTGGGGCCGGACAGGTGCTGCTTTCTGCCCCAGCCAAGCACGCCTGAGCCACAGCATCGGGGCTTGTCGAGCAGCACCCACACATGGATGAGCTGCCACCCTGCCCACAGTTCAACACACAGGGCTGGTTAGTGCATCTTCTGAGGGTAAACGGCTGTACAGAAGTAATTTGTAAGTTTCTCATTTATTTCTCCTACTGCTTATAACCATGCAACAGATCAGAGCAAGACCCTTTCTAGCCTAATATCCTCTCTCCAAAGTGTCCAGTACCAGATGCCCTATTTCTTACAATAACTGCTTGGTCTTGAATTATCCAAAGTCCCCAGCTGCTAGAAATCTGAAAGTCAGAGGTTCATTTAATGGCTTTCAGTGGACTTCAATTAATTTCTCATTGTTTTTTGTTTCCTTGGTCCTGCAGCATTCCACAGCCATGAGTTCCACAATTTCATTATGCATTTCCTTTTTTATATTTCTGCTCAGTGCCATGTGATATCTCCCTCCCGCTGTCACATTCATGAGAAATTGAGAATAACTGTTTCCTGATATTTGTGATAGTAAAAAAGAGGAAAACAGATTATATCTATAATAAAACTGGTGGCTTAGGGATACTAAATACATACAAATCATCTGAGTAAATAATTGCTTGATGTATGTTGTCTGGTTCTTAAAGAAATAGGTATTGAATCTTTGGGTATGGTATCCACCCAGGGATTTCTATGAAATGAGTAGTAGGTCTTAAGCATTTGTGGAGCTCAAAAGCCAGAGATGTCAAAAACCCCTTTTGATTTACTGCTGAAATATAGTGACAGGTTAAATAATGTCATTTCCTACAGAACAGGAAGCCTGTTTATTGTTTTGATTTCTATTTGGATAGGAAGAAGATCAAATAGATATCTGCTCTCTTGGTAGAGGTATCTAAATTACTTCCCATGTTTGAGAATGCAAGACACATTAATTCACCTGAGCATCTCACTGTACTTTACAATACTGTCTCTACAAATTAACTATTCTTTATTTAATAACTTTTAATAGACCTCTAAATTAATGATATTTAATATTTTCCACCCACAGCCTTCTGTCTCTGCTTGTTAGCAATCTCTAAGGTAAATCCTGGGCTTCTTCATGCATTTTTTGAGTGGAAAAAAAAATCTCAGTAAACCCAGGTTCATAAACTGCAACAGCCCTACTAATATAACTGAGGCTAGATCATGTTTGAGGGGACCAGTCAGGCTATGAACAATGCCATATTCTGCTTTACTTCAGCTTACCTTTTTACAATAAAACCAGAAATGCAGCTAACCCCCACAAAAGGACATATAGCTTAAATTGAGCCCTTGCACACCCCTTCACTCCCTACTTCAGCTGCTCAACTCAACAAAATGTACTCCCAGCCTTGTAGCCTGTTTACTTAATTCCCACAGAAGACCTGCTGAGTTGTTTTCAGGCTAAGCAAAGGCAGATCAGGAAAGCAAAGCCTCAGAACTAAAGCCTGAAAAAAACATCACGTTCCCACTCTCTAAAGTGGGAGCCAGGGCAGATAAATCTACCAAGCTTCACAAGGACTGCCGAATAAGTGAAATGTTTGAGGCAGAGGAGTGCATGGCTGGCAATGCTGTTTGATCTATTTGCAGTCTATCTGTGGCAGGCAGCCCTCTGCATCTCAAGTGTAGGTTTTCCTGCATCCCCCCACCCTCGTAATTTCATTATCACTTAGATGAGAGCTGGTCCTATCATCCTTCTGAACAACTGCTATGCATTGCCAAGGCAGACTGTTCTAGGGAGTATGTCCACATTTTTCAAATATTTCCACTCACGTTTAGTTTGTTTCTTCCAGTGTGTCAAGTCATCCTGATTCAAAGCCCACTGAAATCAATGGAATGGCTCCCCACGATCTGGTCCAGACAAGGCCAGTGGGTTTGGCTTTGGGTCACAGGTGGTGGTGGTGATGCTTTGAGAATGGGGCACCTAAACCCCGAGCTCATGTACTGTGTCAGCATCTGCCATGCCTTGGAGATGTTGAAACCATCAGCAGTCTAGTCCATAAATGAGCAGAAGTTAAATAAAAGCAACAGCCACAGAAGAGCAGAACCATTAAAAATGCTGGAAAAAAAGTGGCAGGTGTAAAAAAAAAAAAAAAAAAAAAAAAAAAAAAAAAAAAAAACAAAAAGAAAAAAAAGAAAAGCAAAAAAAAAAAAAAAAAAAAAAAAAAAGAAAAAAAAAAAAAAAAAAAAAAAAAAAAAAAAAAAAAAAAAAAAAAAAAAAAAAAAAAAAGGCAGTTGGAAAGTACCAGGATGTTTGCAAGTCCCTCGTTCTGTGTTTCAGCCCACGTCAGAGCAGCTTGGGGCTGCAGCCCCTGGATACCTCTACAGCATCACTCAGATGAGCCATCACTGCCTAGCACAGGTAAGGATCACAGCTGAGCCAGAGATGCAAATCTAATTACCACTATAACAAACCCTCCAGCAACACCTTATTTCATCGATTTTGAATGAGCATCAAGTGACCATCAAGACATTATCTGAAAAGCAATGTGTCTAGGCAATGCACTGGCTGTGGACTGGCTTCATCGGTGATGAGTGGAGGAGTCAGAGGCAAATAAACCTCTCTTTGTACCATTTACCAACTGCTAGGCTATGAGCTGGCTTTTCAATCAGACCTTGTCGGTCTAAATGGTAACACATCACTCTGAAGTGGTGTTTTGGGATTTTAAAGGAGAGACAGTGCAGATTCTTCAAGGAAAATGGGATACAGGCATTCATTTCTGTTAGAAGCCTATCACTGCATTTCACACCTGGTGCTTTGTACACAGCCACTGTGAGGAATGAGCCCATACACTTCTCCCAGAAAATAAATATGGATAAAAGCATTTGTTTAGCTCAGGTTGCTTACCTGGCTGCAGTGAGACTATGGCCACAAAGTACCCATCACAAGAACAGATTGCAGACTCGTGATAACCATTTCTGGCACATGCCCCACCTTCAAAGTGGGGAACCTAGAAAATGTGTGAGCAGTCAGACATTTTATCCTGAACCGGGACAAAGTGAAGTCTCAGTTGTGCTCAGATACTAAGTTTCAGTCTCAGTCAACTAATCATTGAACCTTCTGATAAAGTTTGGACTTAAAAACAAGCTAATTGTGGATTAGCTAACATTTCAAACCACTATGTTATTTCACATTACAGAAACAATTTTAATCTTAAAAAAAAATAGTGAAGCTGCTTGCTTTTAAAGCATCTTCAAATTCTATTAACAAAGACCCATAGGGCTCACAGTTCGCAAAACTAAAAATCACCCTCACAAACTATAGGCTAGACTCTCTTCTCCAGGACCTAGTTTCCCAACAGGTTAAATGAGAGAAATATGAGGTCCTTCAACACAGATGAGGAAATATGCTTATTTTTAATTCCTCCTGGCAGGTAAAAAGTACCTGTCACAGCAGGAACAAAGACACCCAAAAGAAAATACCAGAAGGTGGTTATGATAATAGGCTGATTTTCATTACAGTAGGATTATAATTTAAACCTTTGATTAGACTCTTAAAATTTCAGTACATGTTTCTTCATTCCTAGATTTTTAAAAGACGAAAGAAAAACAAGAAGAGAAAGTAAAGTCTTACTCCTGTGGATGAACCCAGTGCTGTTGGATAGAGAAGATCTTCTTGTAAAGTTGCTTAATTACATTCAGAGGACATCTTTAATTCTGATTATGACTAGAATCACGCATGTCTTCATTTAGGAAGTCCTCTTGGAGTCCGTGTGTCCTAAGCATAGGCTCTTTGAAGCATTGCTAAGCAGGGTAATTTTATTGTACGTGTTTTCTTGTAAAAATTATTGTCTTTCTGGATGTCTAATTAAAATAAAGATGTAATAAGGAATTTATGGTTTTAATTAGAGCATAGATCTTAAAGCAATTATAGTGTGATTAATAATTCCTTAACAGGCTTTCTTATACAAGATGAAGAAAAAAGATTTGAGCCTCATGAAAAATCAATATGCATTACTCAATTACATTAACGAAGCTACACAAAGTAGTCTAGGTCCCAATTGAATTGCTCCTCATGTTAAACTGGCAATGGAGTCTGCAGTTATTAATGAGTCTTGATCTATTTGTTTAGTCATTGTGGGTTTTTATGAAATATAGGGTTTGGGGTTTTTTTTAATTGGAAAGGTGCTATAACACAGAGATACATCTATGTCCTCATATTGCCTGAATACAATTTCAGAGGACAGAGTGAACAAGTTTTGATTCAGAACCAACAGGACTGAGCACAAACCCTTTCTGCTTTGCCTTTGCCCACATCTCGACCCCAGGTACAGCAGAGGAGCTACTCCTCAAGGCCAAGCAGATGCAGCACAAGGCACTGCACCCCTTTCCAGTGATCTCTGTCCCCAACACTTGGTGAAGAGGGTTCGCGGGACCACCAGGACCTAGCCTGAAAGGACCTCCCAGGGGCACCACAGGGCTGAAAGGTCAGGATCCCAGATGCACCCAGTGTCTGGTTCCACTGGTTGCAGGTCCAAGTCCTAAGCACAGGCACTGGAAGCCAGCAGCATCTCCAGGAGCTGTATGCAGAAGCTCAGCACAAGGGATCCCTCACTGGGCAGCACTTCATTTTTGTGTGGAAAAGGGAGCACAAAGGGCCCTGTGCTACACCTACACATCCAATGCTTCTCTGGCTGATGGTGAGCAGACAGCTAATTCACACAAAAGCCTTGGCCCAGACTCAGGTGAGCACTTTACAACATCCTTCCTTTTAGCTGCAGAGTGGCCAATAGCATTATTCATGCACCTAAAATTAAAAATAAAATACCTGAGGGAGGACACGATATAGATCTACAATGAATGGTGAATCAAAACTAAACAGGAAAGTTATTCCTTATTTCTCATAACAGCAGGAACTCTGGAGAACCCAATGGATGTACCAGGGAGCAGGTACGAAACAAACCAAAGGGAATATAATCTCAAACTACATTCCTGCAAAAGTTCCTGCCAAAAAGATTGTAAAGGTCAAAATTATAAATTGATTCAAAAGAGGAACTGGGAAGAGTCACTTGCTGATAGGGAGGTTTTCTTTTAGTGGTTCAGATACCAGTTTGGTGAAGCCCCTAATACAGGGATGGCCCAAGGCACCAGAGAACCACCACCTCAACCTGCCCATCCTTGTGCCCTTAACCCTTTGCAGCTGGTTGCTGTCAGAGACAGGACAGTCATACTCAGTATGGCTGCTCTCTTCTTACTTGGTTCTTTCTTAGGTGATGGTTTGGTAAGTACTGCTGAGACAGTTTTGAGGGGATTGGGATTTAATGTACAACATATGTGTCACCATAGACATTTCTGCCAAAAGTTTTATTTTAGCTTTCATTAATAACCTGACTGAACTGGTAGAGCAGAGAACTAGATAAATTCATATTTTACAGATCAAATGAACTTTGAAACCAGCAGTGTAACTATACATTCACTCATGCACAGAGCTCCTCTGACCAAGCTGCCCAGAAAATGAACACATACTAATTTAAATGTACTTCAGGGGGAAAATGAAACTTCTAATTTGTCATTCTGTAAGATGGATTGTGGCTTGGGAATTCACTAATTGATCACAAAGAATATATTGTTATAAAGGTGGACTTCTTGGTGTGAGAAGAACAAAAAGTCTGAACTTCTGAAAGAAAGAAACCACCATTCACTCCAAATAAATCTAGAGGACATTGATGTTTCATTATGTTCAGACCCAGCTATAGCAGAACATAGATTTATTTTGTCCCTGTCAGCTTGGGTACATTGCTGCATGCAGACCTGAGCCTTCATTGATACCCGTGAGTGATGCTGCCCTACTGCAGCTATGCACAAGGGTAAAGATGCTATTAGAGCTACCTGCAGACTTCAGCAGCCAGCAAAACCTATGCATTGAGCTGGATTTCATTTCTTGAGCACTTCCTGTGTAGCTCACTTTAAAATTCAGCTTATTTCAGCCAAATGACTGCACAAAATCATGTTGATTTCAAAGAGCTGGTCAGGTTAAAAAAGAAAAGATTCAGTAATTGCATTGGGGAAGAGTAAGAACTATTTAATTGCCAGCTAATGCTGTATTTTGAGTGAATGCCTTAGAGCTGATTTAAGTTACTTGAAAATCTGATTCTAAAAATACTTTAAAGTACTTCAAAAGGAGTGTAAGGTTTTCTTAAGATTTTTCTTTCATGTTATTGTGTCTCCTGTTCAACACCTTTGCATTTTCCCAGGACTCTGTGGCTGCAGCGTTCACCAGACACAGGACAGGGAGGCACACAGCACATTGCAGCTGCAAGGTGTCCATCCCACCCCAGACAGCTGGTTGAGCAGTCTCCCTTCTCCTCTTGCCATCGAATCTGGGCTAAGACCCCCCTCAATGTGGGGCTGCAGATGCAGCAGAGGAGCTTAGGGTGACAGCCAGGTTCTCTAGATAAGTGTGCAAAGGAAACAAAGTGGAAAAAACCCACCCAAGGGACTAGTGAGCTGGTTAAAGCACTATAGACACGCAACAGCCATTTGGATTTAGTTTTCAGTTCCTGATGGCAGGGTGGGCTCCTGTCGTGTGTGTGGCCCAGATGGACCCTGCATAAACACATGCAAGACTTGCAGAAAGGCCCCATTTGTGCAGGATCTGAGACAAGAAGGGATCACGTGGGTCCAGGGTTTATCTGTGTAGCAGGAGCTGTCAGCACTTCATGCCTTTCAAGGCCATGTCCCAGTTAGTGAAGAGACTTTTCAGGAGACGATTTTCTGACTTTTGGCAAAGTCCTGTGCTCAGTCTCCTGTCTCTAAGTACTATCTTCTCTTAACACACACCTTCCTCCCATTATTTCTTTTCATATCTCTTATTTCCATCAGGAAACCATTTGCCTTGGCATGTTTTTTCATCTTCTCATTTACATGTCTCCTGCAAGACTGAAACTCCAGCATCGATTTTACCACAAGATAATGTTAATAGGATCAATAAACCACAATGACTATATCAAAGTGTCTGTTCTTCACCCTCCAGGACTGCAGAAGGTGCTTTTGTCTTAAAGTACATCTAGTACACCATCTCTCACTCTTCTTGTCTACTCTTATGCATGAGAGACTGTCTGTCTGCCAGGCAGAAAACAAATTATTAGCTTGCTGAAATTTAAATTTTAATACCAGTTCAGCACATATAAAATATTACTGATGCAATTAAAAAAATAGACAATCAGCTCAATGCATCTAAAAATGTTTAATATATAATGTATGCCCTGACAGGAATAAATGCAGTCTGTTGGGAAAACTATTATAAGCACAGATTTTGCCTTAATCTAAAAATTTCTCAGCTGGTAAAAATCAAGTGTCCTATTTCAGTCAGGTCAGCCACCATTTATCAATATTTCTAGGGGAAGATTGGGCAAAACTTGGTTCAAAACAAGCTAGATCCTCTGAGGATGCACATAAGCATAATTTTCAGTGGAGCAGAGGAATTTGTTGTACTCTGGTTTCTCGGTTAGTTGTTCCATGTACTGCTTTAGATGGATCATTTCTCAAAGGCCATAAAATAGAAATTGTCCTGGTTACAGGATGGGATGAAAGGTTACAACAGAACCAGAGATAAAGGGCGAGATTTATAAAGTGCCTGTGTGATTCAGCAACATAATTGCTACCAAAATTTCTTCCCTAAGGGTTCTTGTAAATCCAAAACCTCTAAAAACCAGATATTGTGACTTTTTTCCTATTGATTTGAATGAAGTCTGTTTTATCCCCAGAGTATTTTAAACTTCTTATCAATGTATTTTTCCAGTTTTGTTTGCATATGCCAAGCAAAGCAAAGGCCTTACCAATATCTCTATACATAATAAAGCAGATTTATTCTGGCAGTTTAAGTTTTCTTAAATTTAAAACAAAGTTCAAGGTTTTAAAAACCTTGCTGAGATATTATCATCATCATATGATAGAATGCTACTTTGCCCACAAAATTATGTTTTCCATCTCTAAAAAAAAATAAATCTGGAAGGTTGAAAAATATAGCAGTACTTCTATTTAAATATTTAAAGAGCCCCATTATAAAAATTCAGCTCTAAAAGCAAGTTGACAGTGAGGACAATTAGCACAGTGTGCTCAGTTACACTGGTGCATATCAGTAATTTGGACAGGGAGGGGTTTTTAAAACTCATCTAGAGCAACCTCCTGCTCCATGCAGGAGCCAACAACATGCTCAGGTCAGCTGTGTGTTTATCTCACTGAATCTCAAAATCCTAGAATGACTTTTTTCTTTTATTATGAATTTACTTCGGTACACAGCAAAAAATAGGGAAATGTATTCAAATTAAAACTAGCCACCAGTGTAAAATTAATTTGTTGAATCATTTATCTTTTTGTAGGTATGGTTATTCACGATTAAAAGGACAGTAATTTGATTTTTGTTTCCAAAGTAAATTAAGGTAAGCTCAATTAAATCCAGCCTAATTCTGTATAAGATTGTCTTTTCAGAGACTTAATGCAGTTCAGCAAGTGGGTTTTAAAAGATATTTTGGGATGGTTTTACTGAGTGCCTCCAAGTTAGATCAAGGACATTACACTTGCTTAAAAATTTACTTGAACCCTTTGTGACAATTAAAGATTTTTTTTGGTCTTATGGATACTTTTTTTTTTAACTTACTATTCAAAACTGGAATAGCTCGTCTTAAATTGGAACATTGTATTAAAGACAATCACCATTTAATCACTCAGAAGAATGTTGCAGGCTTACTCTCAGTAATGTCCAAGGGAGACAGGGGGAACAAACCTACTCTTTTCCATGGGATTAGCCAGGTAACTAGGGACTGGGACTTAATTTCATTATATAATTATAATTTCCCTTTATTTACTGCAAGGAGTTAGCTGCAGGTTGGCTTTTTAATGTCACCTTAACTGGCTCTGGAAGAAAGAGCAGGATGAAATAAGAATAAACACGATGTGCTCGGCTAAAAGGTCAAATTCTGGTCTCAGCAAAGCCATTGGCTTCTGACGTTCCCACCTGGGTGCAAACTTCCCACCAGGGGCTCTGGCCACAGTCTGGCTCATGGAGTTCCCAAACAGAATTTGGTCAAAGTACAGCCGGAGAAATTACTTTAACCTTTTAATAAACATGCAGTGCTAAGCAGATACGAATGACTTCCAAGGCAAAATGTCATAGCAGAACAACTGTGAACAGTGGGGAAGTGAAGGAAATCAAGGCCAATTTCCACTCCAAGACACCAACCCTGCTGTTGGTTTCTCTTCCCCAAGAGAGTATGTTATGCAACGATGTGGCTAGTAGATTGGCCTCAAAGACAGCAAGGACTTGCCAACACACTGGCACTTTAAAATAACTGCAGAAATTGCTTTCCAAATTCCTAATCTGTGTTTTTACTGCACTTATATTTGAGAAAAATTAGATTTATAAAAATCATTTTCAGAAGTCCTTTGCAGTTTACTTACTGCAAATTGTTTTGGTTTATACAGATTCTACAGATTTAATGTCCTTGTCTGAAGGTGAGAAAGTCCAGAAATGGCAATAAGGGTGAGCAAAGGGCAGAGCAAGTGCAGTAAGAGCCCCCAGGAACCCACCATTGTGCCGGGTGTCTGGGAGATCACTGTGCTCCAGTCCTAAAGGAGCCTGCTTGCGTGCCAGGGAGGATGTTTTCCATTTCTGAGGGAGCTCCACGGGGAAAAGGCTGATCAAAGTAATGATTAAAGCAGGATCTTGCAGGGTCACACTGAGCTCCTTTGTTCTTCTGATTTTTTTAAAAAACATTTGCACTCAATAAAGCTAGCGCTTCTCTCGAGGACACTTGGGCAATTAAACCCTTCCTTGGCTAGACTGTCTCAGATTCCTTTTAGAAATATGGAGGAAAGTGGCACATCTAGATTCTTGTAACCTGAATTCTCTCCTTGTCATTCACTTTTGTTCAAGCTGTTGAAGTTTCATATTAAGCTGTATTGCCAGAAATATATTAGCAAAAAAGGATGGATACACCGTTAAGCTAGTGAAAGGATGTGTTTCCTCAGCCGCTCAGCATGCTCATTATAAACACGTTAAAAAATTCCTTACATCCTTCAGTAAAAAATGGAGTAATAAAAAAGCTAATTACACCATAAATGCATCTGTCCTCATCATGTTTGAGGGCACCCACAAGAAACTTGACTCCAAGAAATCTTTACCTGAAGGGAAAATATTTTTTATAACTACACAAACTCTAAAGACAAAAACAGGTCTGGCAGTCTGCGCAAAGGCAGGGAATGAGTTGGATTTTCCCAGGAAACGTGAGTTTAAGTGCAGTCTTCATCATTTGACTGCTACATCACCCTTAGGATGAAGAGGAAAGAGCACAGCTTCGATTCAGCAACTTTGCACCATAAGAAGTGATTTTTGTTTTCCAAAACCTTTTTTCCCCAAACCAGAATCTTAAAATTGCTCAATTCTGGCCACATCCTTTGAAACTAATCGCCTAAACAGGTCCCACCTCATAAGATGGTCAGACCTTGCTTTAGCTGCCCCAGTCCATCTAACTGGCCCCTTAGTGCTGACCCTAGCACTCAGATGGGTGATACGGGAGGCAGAAGCTCACAAAACCAGGTTTTTTTTCCCAGATTTTTCAAATGCAAGCCTTTCCTATAGGAGTTGGCAATCCTCGCTCGTGCACTGTGAGGTCCTGGTACAGAGTACGTTACCAGACTAAGTCCCTACAAGTATACATACAAAAATTACAATATTTTTGTAAGCTTTAGCAATGTGTTTTACAAAATTTAACCAAACAATTATTTCTTTTTGCACTGAAGTATCTCAGATTTTCTTTTCTTCCCTCTTGCTTTTTTGACAGACTTACACAAATTGCATCTTTGACATAACATGAAATGTGGAAAGGCCCCATTACCCCACCTTGTTCCAAACCATTAAAGAAAACAGATTATTTTAACCCTATGGTTTTACAAGAAATGTATTAGCACTACCTAGAAAAATGATTTTTTTAAGCTACATATTAGTTTCAAAATACCTCATGAAGATTTTGTTCACAACATGCTTGACAAGGTGAAAATAATGCTGCTTCAAAAGTCTGCAAAACAGTTTGACCTAGTAATACCAGTTCCTCAAATGCACTTATGCAAAAAGAGAATTACTCTGAACAATATAACTATTCCCATACTGTCTGCACATCTCCATCTTGCAGTTTTTACTCACTCATGGCCCCCGCAAGGTTGCTCCCACAAGCAAGCCATGTCTCAAGGATTATTGATTGCCCACAGCTGAAAGCCATATGGAACCCAAGCAACTTCAATCACAGCACTATTAAAACAAATTAAAATCTTACCTTTTATATTAGAGTTTGCATCACCCAGGGGTGTCCCTTTCCTCATCGGACAGGAATAACCGTGGCCAGAAAATATGCCCAAAAGACATAGACACCAGGCCAAAGGAGACCCCTGACAGCAGAGGGAATATGGCCATGTGCCTTTTTAGCCTTTAAATAGCAAAGGGCGGCCAGGAGCAAGGTGAGTTGGCCACATGGGATTGGTCAGGAGAAGGGTGACTTGGCTACATGGGATTGGTCAGGAGCAGGGCGAGTTGGCCGCATGGGATTGGTCAGGAATAGGGTGAGTTGGCCAGACAGGATTGGTCAGGAGCAGGGTGAGTTTGCCAAATGGGATTGGTCAGGTTAGAAGCTGCTCTCTAGATCTTCACCACCTGACACATGAGGAGGATGTATAGCCCACCTCAGGCTTCTTCTGAAGGCAGCAGTTGTAATGTTGTCGCTGTTGCAACATTAATGAGTACGGGCTTGCCATACTCATTAAATAGTGCCATTTAATGAGTATGGGCTTCCTCCTACTTGTTAAGAAATTAGTAGCAAAGTTCCCATTGCCTGTGGTTGGAGGGGATAGGACAAGCTTGGATAAACTGTTGCTGTTCTTTGCAGAGAGAGACAAAGAAATACACAAGAACCAAAGAAGAAGCCAGATGCAGTATTAACACTGCCAGCACCGCCTGAATCCCAAGTGACTGGTTCTCCTGAAACCAGTCTGTAATAAGCTGTACTATAATGTCCTCCTCTGTACACTGCTGCTCTGTCTAATGTGCCTTGTATCAGGCTGAAGGAGCTTTTACTGGAATAAAGCCCTATCCAATGCTACTTGAGTGGTGTATCCATAATGAACCCACAACCTAGTGTCTAGAGAAAACAGCCTTCTTCCAGCATGACTGGCCAGAGTGATAAAGTTAAATTAAATAAATAAAACTTAACTTTTCTCTCTGCTTCAGGAACTTCAGGTGCTGAAAAGCCATGGTCTATGGAGAGTGAGTAGGCAGTCCACCCATCTTCTCACCACGTTAATATCATCAGAGGATCAGGAATGAAATGCCATATCTTGTACCCAAGTAATGCATTCTGAAGAGGAAACAATTAATTAGTGCCAGGTAATATTGTCACAGGCTGATTAGGTGACACAGTGACTAATCCATTTCCTCAACCAGCTCATAGTTGCAATGAAGACACGGCAAGATTCCCTTTCACTGAAAGCAAATATTAAAACAACATTCATTATCTTTTCATGAGAGGGAAACAAACAGTGACCTTGGCAGAATTGCTGTCTCTCCTTCTGCCTCTTTCAAAACAAAACCAAATCAAGGCAGCACCTCCCCTGCAAGCCCATCAAAAGACAAAGCCCCAGCAGAAAGCAGCACAGCCTTTTTAACCATTGAAGATGTTTTAAGATGGGCTTTCCCTACAGGGATTTCAGAAGCTCCATTGCAGCCGCAGCAAGCAAATGAAGTGAAGCATGGGCTACTGAGTCAAAGAGGGAAGGAGAGCAGACATACTACAGTGAGATATTTTAAACTATCATCGGAGAACTGTAGCTAAGCTCTCCAGTGGCCTGCTTCTAGCTAAAAGGATTCCACTTGAGTGCTTCAGATCATGTAAGTTTGTTTAAGATGCATAATTCATGAAGGGTACATAGCACCATCCTTGAATAACTTTTCACTCACCACCTGCTTGACAGGGAGAGAGCTGACAGAGCAGTGTGACTTCAGATATCCGACATTAGCACGCTATGTGTCCTGGGAAGGGACAGGGATCACTCTGTTGCCTTAACCCCTTCGGAGGTATGAGTGCCCGAGCAAGCCAATTGCACGAGCTAATGAGTCTATGATTAGGACTATTTCCATCTGTTGTCATTACCATTAAAATAGGAGAAAGACAAATGATGTGGAGTTATAACTACTTACATTATAGTCTTTGAAAAGAGTATGTAAAGAAAATGTCTGCTTTTATAGGCTTTAAAAAAAAAATCTATTGCACACCAAAGGCCAAGTACAACCTGCCCTACTCTAGCTGAGTAGTACCTTGCAACTCAAATAGTCCCACTGAAATCAATTTGGGATTATATAATGCAAGTAAGAAAAGCACTGCCTGTCTTTTGGTAGCAAAATAAGATGTGTCAGGAGCAAATCTTCAGCTAAAATTAATGTGATCTGTCTCGTTGTGGCTAATGGAGCTATGCCCATTTACATCAGCCTAGAGTCCACTGTAACAGCGTGCCTATTGTACAGCACTTGGGTTTTAATTAGCAATGGTAAATAGTATGTCCTTAAACTTTATAGACCTTATATATTTGCCCTACTTTATTTTGTAGATAAAAACCCAACTGTGGCCTGATAGGCAATTTAGGAATGATTTATGGACTTTGTCTGCTGTTAGTAACAGTTTGGAAGTTTCTGTGTGACAGAAGGGAAGGATTTTTTTTTCTAATTTATTTTGGGAGATAACAGTTGGAGTGGAACTGTCATACATTGTTTTCCTTTATAAGATTGTAAATATTTATTTTTAGCAGGGCTTTAGAAAAATGGAAAAAAATATAGGGCAAGACAAGATATAAAGAGAACAACAATGGACACAATAGACAGGATGAAGGATCTAGTGCATGACAGAGAAAGAGCACTGCTTTCATAATTTATGCTTTGGGCCAACCATCCCAGCAGTGAGTCTTGTCCCACTCCCACCCAAATCCCAGGCTGTGCTCCCTAGAACTCCATTTATTTTGGCTCCTTTAGCACTGAAATGTGCCTCCTGCTGTCAGGCTTGATGTGACATTTGGATTAAGCACAGACACCTCTTGGTTCCATTTAAAAGACAGAAACAGTGAACACATGCACACACACCAGGACAGGTTAATTTTAAAAACCAGAGTGTATAGGGATTGCCATCCCCCTGTACTCACGGTCCCCAAAATAAACATTTTACACAAAGCAGCATTTTGCCTCTTGTTTACTGCAGAGCAGTGAAGTGAAGCAGGACTTCCACCCAGGGCGCACTGAGCATGCACATTTTAAAAGAAGGAGGTTTTTCCCTCCCAGGAGTTCAGAAAGGTTTTGTAATTGGTGGCTTATATGATCCTACTGTGATTTCTGCCCTATACCTGAGTGCTCAGACTACCTGAAAAGGGATTTGTAAGTCAGAGAGAAATAGTGAAATACATGGACCTGGTGTATTGATGTGCACTTTATCCATCTTTCTGTTACTCTGAAAGCTAGCATGGTTTCCCACTTTTACAAGGGTCATTTGAGTCTTTTATCTGAGTCAAATCCTGCTGTTGCTTCCTGCAGGGCATACGAGAGAAATGACACCAAACATGCTTCTCTTAAGGGAGAGAGATTATCCCTGTGACATGGGTGCTTCTTAGGGACAGCCAAAAAAACTGACAGTGGGAAAAAACTGTCCGTTCCTCATGCTGATGGTTCCCTATTTACTGAGTTGTTGTTTGGAGAGGAAGCAGCTGAGCACGCCTATCAATGTAATTATTTTGCATCTCTCCCAGTGTAAATCTGGGCAGAAAGGTCGGTGAGGCAGGAGGTGCATGCAGGATGCTTTGGGTCAGGATTCCTCCCTCAGTGCCCCCAAGCCTGACCTGGAAGGTGCACAGCTATTGCTGGCAGGTGTTGTGGGGTTCAGCCACATTCTTGGGGAATGGAAACATCCCCAGGAGGAATGGGGACTTATTCCGAGTAGCTGGGAAAAGCAATATAGGTAAACTTGAGACTTTAAGGATCAGGGGCTGCCTTTGTGCACCATTGGAGTCAACAAGCAGGGGGATTGGTAGCAGAGCTAAAAGCCAGGCTGCCTCTGAGCCACAGGCTAGAGGGCAAGCTGGAGAGAAAGGTCGAGCCCAGCACTGCATCTTTGGTTTTCAGGTTATCCCTGCTATTGCTGGGCCATTGTAGGATAACACAGAATAACAGTTGTGAGTATTTAAGTAGCTCATGGACTTGTCCCTTGCAGAAGGCATCTGTTCTGAACTGTTTCTGCATGTCTCCTCTGTGTTGGACCAGGGGCAGGTACTGAAGGCTTTTTAAAACACTTATAGCTCTGCCAAATTTCTGGGGTGTGTAGGGAACAGATCTCCATTTTATCCAGCAACTGTTCTTCAAAGGGCCCACCTCGACTTCAGCTGATTTGATCCATTATTACCTGCTGCAGTCCCTGTCCTTTTCCTTTGCCATTGGTGACCTGATTTAACTGCCTGCTGATGAGACTGCTCAAATCAAAAGGCTGATGTGCAGGACTAAACCTTCTCCCAAATGGGCCTGTTGAAATACATATTGAAATAGTCCTTAAAAGTTTACGGAGTATTATGAGATCAGTACAGATCTGACCATTACTTATTAATTGTTCAATTCAAGGAATAACTATTTGATAGAAAATGGGGTGGAGACCTGGGAAAGAATGACTTTAATGAGATCTCAGTGACTGATATTTGGAAATATATTATTAAGTTTCTGCAGTGCAGCACTGAGATTTCCCAGTGACCTAAAGAAAAGAAATAGCACCCTACGCTCTTCCACCTCTTGCAGGGTAGAGACATTAGAGGTCAGCTGAGATGCACCCAGCTCTCTGCTAAAAACAAAAGGGACTTCAGAAATGGTTTAGCAGGGTCACGTTCTGCACTGCAGAGGGTTTCAAGAGCCTGGGTCTTTGCCTCTTGAAGCTGCCTTTTCCTCCAGCAATGTTTTTCCTCCTGCCTTCTCTTCCAGTTTATCTACCTAACTCCTCAGTCCATGCAACTCCACACTGATGTATAAACAGGCTTTTTCTAAATTATCCCTCCATCTCAAAATTCAAAGAGAGTAAGCATGCATTATCTTCTCAGAAATAAACACCCAAGACAGGAGGCAAGAGGCAGCAGGACTGTGTCTCATCCATTTCATTCCTTTAGAGATGTAACATGCCCAAAGCAAATGTAAACCAGGTTGTGCAGTGCCATCCCACGGCTGCATAGTCCAACAGGAGGATATGTGAGAAACTGTGTACAGAACAAAATAATTTCAGGTACCAAATCTTATACTAGCACACATACACACAAAAAGCTGTTCGTAGCCAAGATATGCAAAGAATTACATGTTCAACCATGCAGCCAAAATCTGCAGACAAGGCAATACAAAACAATGAAAATGTTGATGTGCACTTGTCTCTGGCATGAGGATGTGAAAAGAATTACGTCTGTCCTCTCCAACAGACAATTATTCATGACTCCTAGTGGATAAAATCAGAAAGCACAACAAAGCCCTGAAAACCCAGTATACTCCAAGCTGGCTGATGGCAGGAGGGTTTTGAGCATGTCCTTTCTAATCACCATTCAATCCTTTAGCAAAAGGATGGTTCAAAGGCCACTGGACTGGACCTGGAAGGCAATACACAGCTTGTCCCAAGTGCAGATTTCCTTTGTGACCATGAGAAAGGCTTGGACAGATCTCATAGAAAATTGTTTCTTGTGGACCTTGGGAAGACTAGTGTCTTATCAGAAACTGTAGAGAGAGATTAGATCATCTCTATTTCCTGGGGTACATTTTACAGTGAGTAGGCAAAAGTCCACCTGCAACCCCTATTTATTCAGTGGTATTGTACAGCAGAGAGCACTCATCCTTACATGAGAGGTGCATAAGGCTCCTGACCCACGTGGTAACATTATTCAATGGACACTTTAGCAGCTAAATAACCATCCTGCTGAAGCATGTCACTGTGCTAGTAGAGTCAAATTTCCAGTGTTGAATGCAGAAGGGATAAATAAAAGTAAATGTGAAAAGAGTTCCTGCACTCTTAGATGCACAGAGCCTGTTTTTTGGCTCTGCTCCTTGCACAAGTTGTGCTCGCAGACATGCCCAGCCCATGACCTCTGCTGTGGCAGGGGGATGTGATGAATTGCTGTGCTGCTCAGCTATATGGGGAGGGAATGAAATCTGCACTGCGAGGGGCAAGGCAAGGCGAGATGAGCCTCCCCATCCTCAGCAGGGCTCCGTTTGCAAAAAGAGGCCAACAATGTGGCAGGGCACATATTCTGCACAGAGCACCAGAGGTGCAGTAAACCTTGACATACAGCATATATCCACATAGCTGTAAAGAGGTTAAGACTCTCTTGGTAGGAACCAACAGGCAAGAGCCTCAGGAATGACTATTTTTCTTTCCTGACTGCCCCATAAGAGAACACGGAGAACAATTCCTCCTGCCTCAGTTAATGGGCTCTCCCCCAAGAGTTTCGTTGCCTGATTGAGGACAATATTGTTTGTACAGGGACGTTGTCAGAACAACCACCGTTTTATGAGGAAGGGAGAGATGACACCTAATCTGTCTGCACCAGCATCAGAAGTGATTACGAAGCAGTTAAATTGGTAACTGAATCCGAATTATATATCATTTTCATATGTGCTATGGTGTACTTTAGGCTTTCATTCTGTGTTTGGTTCTTTGCAGAGGTTGCTAAAGATTTATGATTTATAAAAGCATCATGCTGCACTGTGTTTCCTTGGGTCCAGTTAAGGAAATCCAATAACATGGGAATTTTGTGTTGCGAACATATATATATATATATTTCTTCCTCTGCAATGTTAGGCCTATCAAAATGAAAGTGATAGACTGGAAACGAGTCTGCTGAGGAGCCAAAAAGGAGAATAATTTTACTAGAACTGGTGAAACCTATCAGGTAAGCATCAGAGAGCAGGAATGAGCACAGTGTGCTGTGCTGCTTGAGGAAGAAGAGGAACAGTGGGATCTAACCAGCCAAAGAGTTAAAGATACCTTGGGTGTAGGCCTGCTTCTACTGACCATCTGTTGTACGACCTTGGGGAAGCACACTTTTTCTCTCCATGCTTGCTTCTCTCAGTTTGTTTAAACTGGAAATTGTTAGGATTGTCTCCTAATGTGTGTTCAAAGAGAAGCTGAAAGGAAGAGACCTTCATCTCTGTTGTGGGGCTCAAGGTGCTACAGTAAGACAAACAATAATAAAGCAGAATGAGTGATGCAGCATAATTGCATGAATAATAGGGTACCTTTTAAGACTGTTCTTCCTGCCAGATCATCTTTGTGCTCCTAAGTTCTGTTTACTCAGGGAATATTCAATAAATAATAAATAAAACCTCAGGCTCAGACTTTCTCAAGCACAGCAGGTAATCTAAATGTATTGTCCATTAAAATTAATGCAAAGGGTGCATCTAAATCCCTTAGCGCTCTCGGAAAATTCAGAGCTTGAATATTTAATTTCCAAGCTAAGCAACTGGCAGGGTGGTCTCTGTATTCAGCAGAGAGCTGGGTAGAAAATAAGAGGAGTGATGGGCATACTTGGGTACAGAGCTCTTACTCACCTGAGCAGCTTTGCTGGTCATCCGATTGCTTTTGTTCCCCCAAAGTCCTGTGTGAAGATTCTGGGAACTGATCAGTACGTGCCTACAGGGTGTAGGGCTGGGTGACTTTTGCTTCCTGTGGATTCTGAAGATTAACAGATACAGCAAAGAAAAGAAGATTAAAAAGGAGAAATAGTACCTTTCTTGCATGTAATATGCTATCTGCCTCTTCTGTCCGCACTGCTCCAGCACACGGTGCTGCTCTTGCTTTCAGCAAGGGTTGGTGGACACCCACGGTATATCCAGCAAACGGGAAGTTTAAAACAACTCAGAGCCACCTATTCTCCATTTCTCATCTCTAAATTTCTTAAACCTAGTATAAGGGGGGAGGAACAACACCAGACTTATTGTAAATGTCCATCGCCATGTAGGACAGGACTGATGTGCTTCAAAAGGTGCTCACTGTAGATTTGGTAGCTCTCTCTGTCTCTGTCAGCATAACAGATACCAGCCTCCAGACAGCTATGAACACATTACAAATATACTTCCATCTCTGAGCAATCACACATCAGTGTCTCATCGTGGAGAAGCAAAGAAGGCTGTACCTCTGGGAGAGCTGTACAAACATCTGCGTTCGCTTCAGCTCTGTTTTTCACTATTGTTCCTTCTTGACAATTTTGCTACACTTGATAAAAACCAGAGCAAGAGGTAAAAATGAAATGAGTTTTTGCTGATGCGTGCCTATGTATTTAAGCATTTCTGTCACAATATGTTAGAGTCGCAGGCACTTTAACGATGCCACTTACTTCTTGCATGGCATCAGGTAGTAATATTAGGATATAAGGTTTCAGAAGCTGAACAAATCTCTTCTTTCTTCCCATTTCATATTGGTCATTAAGCTTATATTATCATCAGAATCACAACCAAACAGAGCAGTTTCTATAATTCTGGGAGGAAATGAGGCCGATAGCATCAGAAAAAAATGCATATCATTAACAGAGCCCTGCTCATGACACTCGTAAACACACAGCTTTGTGAATATTTGTACTCTATTTCTGAGGGCCACTGAGCTTAGATTTGGAAATTTTGGGTGCGTCATCAATTCTTGGGCCTTCTGGGATCTGAGCACCAAGGAAAAATAACAGCTCTCAGTGTCGTTCAGGGCACATTGCTCTCAGTAAACAAGGTAGAGGTAAGTTTCTCTAGAAAAAAGAGGTGGTAGACCTGCATTTGAATTACTTGTACCTCACTTTTTGAAGAAGTGGATTGTGAATATTGTGATGCTGGATTCATCATTAGAGGACAGACCAGATGGTGAAGGCTCAGAGTATAGTCTCATCCCTATGCAGAGGGATGCCTACAACTGCATATTAACTGTTATTGGAAGTTTCCATACACATGTAAATCCCTCTGTACTGGAATGAAAATATCCTTTAAAGCAAAGCATTATGTCCATTACAATAAGTAGCGTGAATAGCTAGTAGTCATTGCAATTAAATTGAAAATGGATTTGGCCTGCTGGCACCTTGAACATAAAGCAAGGATTTTGTAAATTACATCTTTTATTTAAAGAGCACCTTTCATTTCAGCAACACCTTCACAGATACAAACACCAGGAAAGTCCAGTTACAAGCATGCCAATGAGCCCCACATAAAATTTTAATGTTTTTGATGTACTGAGAAGGCATTGGTCTGCTTAAGTGTAATTCATATGTATACTAACATCTTGAGTATGTGTGTGCTTATATTTACTATAGTAGATTTAAAAAATAAGAGGTCTGTGAAGCTTAAAAAACATTACTGCAGCCCAAGATGAAAAAGCCCTAAGCACTTGCCTTTAGAAAAACCTACAAAAACAGATTCCCAGCTTAATGTCAAAAATGTGTCACCAAAAGTGCTCAGTGGTAGTAGCCCTCCTGAGAGGTAAGGCCAGTTACCATTAGCATGGTCTTAAAGGAGACAAATAGTCTCTGAGAGCTATGCTAAACTCTGGAACTCATAGCATCATTCCCTGAAAGCAACCATGTATCTTTTCTGGAGATACTTGGGTATCTCAAGCATGATCCTGCATGGAATGAATAGTTAGGCCATCCTTACTTCGTCATTTTAATTAGGAAGAGATTCAACTCTTTCCATACTGCACTGAGTTCTTGGGAGGAGAAATTCAGGCATATATGTAAGATGCTACTGTAGCCATGGTAGAGATACTGACAGGAAAAATACACTTGACACAATCTCTGGTGCCCAGTTCACTCAGCCATTTGGTTCACAAATGGATCCACACACTGACCGTGCTTCCTTTTGCTGTTGTCTATGGCTTCAAAAACCCCTGTCAGAAAACAGTTGTGTGACCCGTGCTACACTCTCAAGCAACAGTTCTCAGCCTCAGAGATGTCGGTGCATTCTGCTGAGAATATTAACAAATCAACACTCTGGAGAGAAAATATTTAAACATCTGTTCAGAGCAAAGTGTGTCATAGTCTTTGTGTGTCTAGATCTACTCCTATAAATTTACATATTTTCCTCATTCTAAACTCTTTTTGTTGCAAACAGCACTTAGTTACCATTCACTGTACTGCAGAATTTTGTTACATTGAGATGAATTAAACTATCTTGGAGAATTCACCCAAAATCCAGTATTAAAACTATGCCCAAAGTGAACTCAGAAAGTACAAAATGTAGAAATTACCTAGAATGCTTTACCCATGATTCATTTTGGAAGCACAACACATTTTGCACATGAACTTCGTGCTAGTTTATTGGTGCTGCTTATCCTCAACCTCCCCTTAGCAATATCCCTGGCTGGAGCTCAGCAAATGCACCAGCCAAGTGTGTCAAGCCCCCTGAGTCTGTTTATCACCATAGTTTTGCTTGGAGCTCCCTTTCCATCCTACCTGACTACAGAATTTAATGAATCTGAAACAAATAAAAATTGCAAGAACAATGATTTGTTATTCTTTATTCATTCCTCAGAATACAAAGACCTGGCCTCTTCTTTCAAGAAAGAATTTGCCTAAAAGTGAATTTATAACACTGAAAATAGAAAAGTCATTTTTATGGAAAAAAACCCACAAGGAAATCAGTTTCTGCTAGTAGCATTAGAATTACATCCTTTGGGGGGGCTAGGGGGGGGAGCGCGGTCCCCCCCCAACCCAAAGTAACAGCTTAATCCTTCCAAAAATCTGTTACTTACAAAATAAATAAATGTGATGAAATGCCATTATTTTTGCCCTGAAAAAAAACTGGTCAGGCAGAGTTTAATATTAAGTCTACTAGTAACCCAAAGATAACAAGGGTCCTGTCAATAAGCGAACTTTCCTGCTGATTTCCATGTAGTTGCATGAACTTGATCAAATTTTCAAGTCTTCTGATGAATCAAAGTTCTTACTGTTCTTCCTTTTGTCTTTCTTCTCGTCTGCTGTTGGAGAAAGGACAGATAGACCCACGGATGAATGGACACATCTTCAAAGAGGCCAGACATTTCAGTATGTCACACACAATCCAAAAAGTTATTTCTGTCCTTTCCTGCAAAAAGACTGAGCTAACGTCTAGCTTTTTTTTTAATGAGTCTAGAAATTCAATATCACTTGTTGTTGTCTTTTGAGCGTGTGTGTGTATGTGTATAAAATGAAGTACAAACCTCTGTTTCAGACTAAAAGAGGAAAGGGGTGAAATGGAGGGTCGTTGTAAAGCTGTGTGGAATATGGGGAAGCCAGCCAAACTGCCCTTTCAGAAATGGCAGTCTTCCCAGCCTTAAAGTCTTTTGTGAAAAATAAAATATTCTATTACATTATTTTCCAATTTCAGCTATCATCTCCCTCGTTGGGCTCCAGGGTGGTGTATTTCCAAAAGTTCGGAAATATTTTGCTGCTCACCATCTGCCTCAATAGCTGAACATATTGGACATCAGCACCAGGACCGAACATCTGTGGCCCGAGGACACCAAGCAGCCACCAGTGTCATACCAGTGGGAATATCCACGCTCCAAATCTCTGCAACCTCACTGACCAAATCACTATGGGCACACAAATATAAACTGCCCCTCTCTAACACTTTGATACAAATTCATCTTGCTAAATTAGGATGAGCTTGGTTTTAGGTGAAAATGTTTTACTGTACTCTGAATTTGTGAAAACGTACAGTGTTGATTTCTCCTTCCCTCTGTGCAGAGAGTGCTGGATGTTTTCCTTTGTGGTGTCAGTACAAACTTTTACATGGTCTCGTGTGGAATGCATCACCACTACGCAGTTAGTCTCCATGTGTATGGTATCGTACAGCCCTTTCTTACAGTTCAAGCTCCTTGTCACAGAAGTAGTTTCACTGTTCAAGGGGAAAAATATTTCAGCACGAAGCTACACTAGAAGCAGGCAACCAGCTTTACACTTGGCTTAAACAGGCTGGTCCTAATTAACTCATACAGAGGTCTGAAGTACTACAAACCCCCTGCACCAGGCAGGCAGTGCTNGGACACCAAGCAGCCACCAGTGTCATACCAGTGGGAATATCCACGCTCCAAATCTCTGCAACCTCACTGACCAAATCACTATGGGCACACAAATATAAACTGCCCCTCTCTAACACTTTGATACAAATTCATCTTGCCAAATTAGGATGAGCTTGGTTTTAGGTGAAAATGTTTTACTGTACTCTGAATTTGTGAAAACGTGCAGTGTCGATTTCTCCTTTCCTCTGTGCAGAGAGCGCTGGATGTTTTCCTTTGCGGTGTCAGTACAAACTTTTACACAGTCTCTTGCGGCATGCATCACCACTACGCACTTAGTCTCCGTGTGTATGGTATCATACAGCCCTTTCTTACAGTTCAAGCTCCTTGTCACAGAAGTAGTTTCACTGTTCAAGGGGAAAAATATTTCAGCACGAAGCTACACTAGAAGCAGGCAACCAGCTTTACACTTGGCTTAAACAGGCTGGTCCTAATTAACTCATACAGAGGTCTGAAGTACTACAAACCCCCTGCACCAGGCAGGCAGTGCTTTACACTCCACAGCAAAAGCTTTTGGGAGGCAATGTAGCCTCAGAACTTTCCCCTAGAAATACACATTACTGTTTAAAAAAAAAAAAAAGTAAGATAGCCTACTTTGACACTCACAAATACTTTCTGTCACGTTTCCAGCCACTTTCTTTCTCTCTCAGACATGCACAAATACATCTGTGGAAAAAAAGTACAGCTGGTGTTGTTAGTATTTGATCCTTTTTATTCTGTTTTCCAATGTGAATATTTATTTTTAGTTTGTGTGATGGATAGGGAAGAATACAATCAGTATTTTCAAATTCCATTTTTTGGGGTAATGGAGTTCTTTCGAGTGAGGACGACATACTTCTGATGTTGGACTTCCCCTTTGAAGCATACCAAACTGTCATTACTGAGAAGACACCAATGCAAAGGATAATTATTCAGAACTATCTGCTTTGCAGATCTCATGCTGGGACTTCATATCCCAGTCCAGAGGTTAATTTGGGAACAGACTCAATCAGACCAGTATTTCCAATGGCAAATACTAAACCAAAAAAACCCAGCCCAAAACCCAACAAATTAAAACCATGATTCTTAAGGATTATGGAACTGAACGGAAAGCCATGAAATTTAAAAAAGATGGCCAAATTTCCTGTTTTCTCAGTTTACATATTCTATTGTGAGATGTGGAAAAAACCTAACAGCTATAAGGTCACGCTCCAGGCTGCTTTACCCAGACAACATGAATTTAGACCAATTATCCTGAAAATGTTCTGGCTAAAATTCCAGTATTCTTCATGGCAAATTCCTGCTCTTCTAAAAGCAGATGAACAACATCTTTGAATCTGGAGTAAAGCAGATGAAATGTCTGGACTCTAGGTGTTGCTCTCACACAATTTCCTTGCTATAATTTCCCTAAATTCCTAATTATTTGCTCAAACCTCTCTTTGGTGGCTTTCTACGTGGTAAACAGTACTTCTGCACATAGCTACTGCTTCTTTCCTCTGGCAGGTGATAAATCCCAGAAATGGGCCATTCACAGAGGTATACAGTGGCAAAACAGGAAACTGTGATTGACTGTAACCACTGTAGAAAGAGGTTCCCGTAATTCAGCTCGAACTGGAACAACGTCCCTGACTTTCATGCAGCCAGGAAGGAGAGGAAAAGAAAAATCAGAGTTATGTCACCCAGAAATTTAAGTGAAATTTCTCATTGCTTGTTTGCAGTCTCTCTCCAGAGTGCGTAACAACAAAAACCACCCCTGGGATAGTTGTACACATGTTAATTGGCCGTGTCACCCTGGAAAGGATCTTCTCTTCTCTTATTAGACTGAAATCTGATGGGGAAGGAGCTCAAATAAACATATCTCTTTTCATTTCAATGGTGTTACAGTGGTTTGCATCACTGGAGGAGCTGGCCCTGTAGGCTGGCCTGCACACAGCTCAGAACAGAAAAAACATGACTGATTCAGGCCTGTGTACAATAGCAATACAGAAAATCTGTATTAAATTACAGCCCTTGCTGGGGGATACTAACCATGAGATTTGAGTAACTGATGCAGGGAGAGTGTGGGGAAAGAGCTGGTATTTTCAGGTCAACTAGAAGCTATTGTGTTTGGATGTGAGAGGAAAAAAATTGTTCACATTGCTTTTGTGAAACATGTAATTTTCCATCTCCCTTGCCATGCCTTAAGAGCTTAATTGGACACAGTCGATGTAGACACAAGCCCAGCTCCCGTCTCAAGCTTTTATTTCCAAAGGTCACAGATTTCACGCTGATCCTCTGCATTATGCTATCATTTCCATGAGAAGCTGAGGAGGGGAACATTAATTGCCTGTGACTGTAATTGGCTTCATGATGGTTGTCAGGCCAGTGGCTGGGAACACACACCCCAGAACAGCTGTCAAACATGTAACCTGGCAGAAAGTCACCAAGTGTCAGGAGCGTGCTCTGAACAGGACTGACATTTTCTATGCCCACAGAGGCTCTGCAATCAAGACAGATCTCTTGACATAATGATTCTCAAAAGTGACTAATTTGAAGTAGTTTCAGCCCAGGCAGAGCAAAGAGGCAAAGCATGCACAGTCTCTCAGCAGCAAGGTTTGTCTCAAACCACAAAAGTGGAAATGTGCTCCCGTACACCTGTGTGTATTCAGGCCATGATGAGACCACTGTGGTATTACTGACATAGCACTGAAAAAGCCAAAATCAAAGCAGAAAAACCATGGATAGTCACCAGGTACACATGGTCTAATTGGCATTAATATCAGACCTGGTTTCTCTACTGCTAAGTCAAAACCAGTCCCTCTTTTGAAGCCAAGTAGAGTGACTCAGATCAATCCAAATATTACCAGACAGAAGTTGTATTCTTTGTGCTACTACCAGAACATTGAAAAACAACTCTCTCTAATGTAACATGCACCAGAGCAGAGAGTTTTGAGCGTGTTTTTTTAAGATGTGTATCTCCCAGTTATACAACAGCAGCTCTGGGCTTTGCAAGCAATTGCCTTTTGTTCCTGGCAGACCAGTCTCCAGCTTCCCTTCACCCTGATGGGATTTCCCTCGGAGTACCATGGTGTGTACTCCTTTCAAAACTATTAGAGTAACCATTAGCTATCAGTGCTATTTCTACTTTAACAGAAAATTCTGGGCTCCACTGAGCTACATGTGGAGAAAATCCAGAGAATTAGTCTATGTCTCAGGGACACGACAGTCTAAATAGACAAGATGAACAGGGAAGGAAAGGGAAAGAAAAGCTTTATTGATGGCAAGCAGAGACATGGGTCAGGAAAGGAATTGGCCAAGGTCAAAAGGAGAAATCTGTTCTGCAGCGAGAGAAATGATCCCAAGGCTCCGCAAACCAAATCCAGAGACTTCACATAGAACTTGCTTGTCCACAAATAAATACCTTTTGTGAATTTCAGCCAAGAGAAGGATAATTCAACATGTCATACCTAGTGAAGCTGTTTTTCCCATCTTCTGCCAAAAGATGAGATGGAGCGGGGACCAATGGGAAAATATGACTATAGCTGCAGCCTTCTGGCCATTTGTTCAACAAGAAGAAACATGCTGATATTTCAGCTCCTCTCTAATGGACTTTTTAGGCATTGTTCTCTTCTTGTATTATTACAGGATTTTCCCTTGTTTTCAAGCAGCTGTTTGTCACACTAATGAAGGTGAATTGAAAATGGAACAGTAAGTGAAAAGCTTTATTTTCCTGAAGCCCAGCATACAGGAAACTGGTGAAAAGTCTATTAACAAAATTACTATATGTAATGACCAAAAGGACTTAGAAGGTGACATATTTCTCTGTGGTCATGGATTTAAACAGTTTGCTGCGTATTTCTACTGCAAAATGTAAGACAATAATCAAATGAAAATCCTCTCAAAAACACAATTATATATCTTAAGTATCAAGCATGCAGGTACTCATGTACAATTTCAAATTAGAATTATAGTTTCTCCTAATTATAGCACACAGCAAAGTGCATCCAGCAGCTATACTTATTTAGAGATAAAAATGCACTTACTCCTTCACACACCTACGTATTTACACAATTGCAGGAGAGAAAGTAAATACACTAAACACACACCACGCATACGTGAACACGTGTACCGTTGAAGACAGCTGCTTCTAGCAATGCACCACTAGAACATGAGAAGTACAGTAATACTGGTACATGCTTTTCTCCTCAGTCCCACAAACTGGGTCATACAAGAAAAAAGCTAACCCAGGAGTCCTGTATCCTTGTTAGAGTGGCACAAAGACTCTTCCCTACGTGTGCAGAGCACTGTTTGGAGCAGACCACGTTTATCAATGCCACAGCTGTTCAGGAAAGTAACACATAGGACTGAGCTTGCTTTTCACCTCATTAAAACTGATCGTAATTATAGCAACTCATTCGCAACATTAATGTGAGATACACTGTAATGCTGAATGTAAATTACAAATTCAACTCAATTTATACCTGCAGCAGCTCTTCTCCACATGGTTAGGGAAAGTGCTTTAAAAGCACCACCAAAATGTCTCTGAAGCCTTTTCTCTCTGCCATAAGAGAAGGAAGATCCTATGCTAACAAGCAAATATACTCTTGGGCAGAGCTAAGGAACTTGATAACACACTAAGTGAATCCAACAGACTCCCCAGACTGCAGATGAAGCCATGCATATATTGCTTTGGCATTTGGACCTGGCTTAAAACTGCATGAGCTGGAAAACAGAGAAAAAGAACAGCAGAGCCATCGCAGTGACCTCTCTGTGAACCTGAACTGGGTAGCACTTTGCTCCCTCCTACGATTTAATTCATATTTCTGTGCTGCCTGTAATGCTGTGTACTGGCCCCAGCAAGAATTAAATTAAATATTTATACTTTTGTGATGAGATATTTTGTTACCTCATAGAAGTTGCACATATGGAACTCTATTAATTTATGCTAATTCCTTATTTCTCTAGAAGAGCCTTTCTCCTCATTAGCATTTGATCATTTAATACAACTTTACAGCACACACTAAACTGAATCCCATAATCTTTTGTAATTGAAGTTTTGTGTGCATTCATTGTCATTTTTCCAAAAAAAAAAAAAAGATGGGGAAGGGAGATGTGTATGGTAGTATTGCCTTTGTGTGGCACACACGGCTCCGAGGGGGTATTAGCTCAGCAGGGAGCTGTTTGTAGTGCCAGATGTGGGGAGCAGGCTGCCTTCAGGAGGCTGGACCTGTCCTTCGTGTTGAGGGAGCATTTTCTGTTGACCTCAATGAGAGAAGAACCAGTTCTCTGGCATGCTGCCAGGGGTATTTGAGGATTGTGGTAGGAAAAGAAAGCAGAGGTGGAAATTTAAGCCCACAGAGAAGACCTTCAGTAGAGAGAAATTGCCCAGTTTACCCTGCCCAAGAAAGCCTCCCTCTTACCTTTGCCTCCTGCTACAGTCCATTGCAGTCCTCTGTTGTCCTTATTGAACATTGCCATTTTGTTCCTGACATTATGTTGAGATCTGGTATTTTTGGGGAGGAAATTAGTATTTCTTCTTTTGCCAGAGCATTGTCTTTTCTTGTCCAGTGGAGCAAATTCACTTTCACTTACCCACAAGTCTGATGAAACAGCTCTGGCTAATGCAGCATGTTCCCCTTGCTAGGATCAATCTCTGTTCTGGTACCAGCTTCTCAGGCTCATCTGTGGGACTCTTCTAACAATGAGCCTTGCTCCAGTGCTCATCTATGGCCATAAGCTGTAAATCGGAAATAAACCAAAAGATTTCCCTTTTCAGGAAGGGAAGACAACAGAAGGTTGTTTTGGTTGTTTTTTGTTTTTTTTTTTCTTTCAATACCTGGTCTCAAACAGAAATCAGCAAGGAACAGCGGGATGCAATGCTGAGTTTCACATTGCTCTGTCTTCCCTTTCTCCCACCTTGCCATTAGTAGCTGGGGGTCTTTAGCACATTGAAGAGAAACAACTGGCCACCTTCTGGATTTTTCAAGCAGTATTATGAAAGAACATCTTTTAAATTTCAAACCACACTATAAAAATATATGAAGTAAGCGTCAAATTTATGATATTGGGCACAGAGGAACATCTTAGTGCTTCTTCAAATACTGCTTTTTATTTTCTTGTAACACTATTCACTTTGTTCTCAATTTAAGGAAACTAGAAGAGACCTATTGCAACAATTCACTGGGCATTTTGAGGTTTCCAGTGCTTCCGTGTATTTTACACACAGTTAGATGAGGCTTTGCTTTATCTTGCTGAATTCTCTATATCGTCTTTCATGGAAAGAGGAACTCACACATGCTTGTGTCCATCTACCACTGAACTGAGTTGACAGAGTGGAAGAACCAGTGCTTAAATAGAGTCTAGTAACGTTTCAAAATGCAGACTGATTTTACTAATATGAATATTCTCATTCAGGTTAGGACCTTTTGAAATACCTGTGTCAAAATTATTTTAATATATGAGTTGTCCAGTGCCTGCAGGCTGCAGTCTGGTTTTATAAATTCCTGAAGTCTACAGCAGCAAGGTTTGCAGAAAGGCACTCAGCCTCCACCGGCACAGCTGAGTGATAGTTCAAAGCTAGGGCAGGGCTGAAAGAGGAGAAATCATCCAGCTGTGGAAGATTAATAATTGTAATGTACAGAGGCCCCACTACATCTTTGGGGAAGAGTTTGTGAGCACTACCTTAAACGTTTCCTTAGAACTGCATAGAGGGAAGCGCTGGACTGAATGCTATCATCAGTTCTCAGGGACACATTGACAAAGACATAAACAATGAAAGAGCTAAAAATATTCATTGCCCCAGTTACAGAAAACACCTGCAGCCAGCAGAGCACTTAAAAGTCATTTAAGTCTCATTGAGTTTGGTGAGAGTTACAAACATGTCCGCTGGCTGTTCCTGAATCAAGGTGTAAAAGATAACATTGCTGTGTTTGTGCTCGCACATTGTGGACCTAAAGCAATGACTTCAACACCGAGTACTCTAACCTGAGCAAGCATATCGTATCAGCAATTTACAACCAAAAAAACCCAACAAAACTCCATTTTTAAGTTAAAAAACACTTCCTATTTAAATGTCATCTGCCTGCACTGGTGTTTATTTAAATTGTCAGTTAATCAATGAAATCTATTTGAGCTAGCAGTACATCACAGTAAATCAGTGTAATCACCTTCATCTTCATTTAAATTTAACTGGCCTCATCCCTCAATTCTGCCCCTGACCAGATACAAGTCAGAAGTGAAAAAGTAGTATTTTACCAAATGGAGTTCTGTGTCTATGCTGCTGAACTCCCCCTTTTGGAGGATCGCATCTTCATCTTCCAAAAAGCTCACTTCCACTACCTTTTTTCTTACGGCAAAGAGAGGAGGAGATCAGATTACTCACCTAGAAATTAACAGCACATCCAAAAGCTTGTCTACGTCCTTTATCAAACAGCTCTTCACATTTCCTTTACACCTGGCTCAAGCCAGCACTGGCTGTACCAATGTGTCAGCAAAATACGCCGGGTCTCTGTCGAGGTGACAGTCAGGTAATGAAGGCAGTGTGTTTCAAATCGGTGCTCTCAGCCAGTTACACTATCTTTTCAAACACTGACCATAAAATTACATGGTAAGTGCCTTTTAAAGACAGTTACCACATGGTTATTACTACTTTCCAAATTAGATTGTCATCACGAGTGTTAAGAAGTAAAAGATACAGGTAGAGAACCCGTTAATTCCTTAGCTCTGGCAGGTTGGAGCTCCCAATGCTTATTCATTTTGCATTAGCAAAGAAACATCAGAACATCTCAGCTCTCCACACCATGAGGTAAATTATTCCTGGAGCACTGTACTTGGTAGCTTCAAGTTTAATTACCTTGTAATCTGCAGGTCGTGTTATTACTTTGCGGTTACATGATTTTTTTTTGTACCTATTTATATATAGCCTATAAAGGAAAGTGACATTGGAATAGACTTTTCTGAATTGGTCCCATGCATACAGTTCTTTCAGTCTCTGAAAAAAATGAAGTTCTGCTCTCAGTGAGTGTCTGCTGGCTAAATATGTATGCTGTTTTAAGAATGAAACACCTACTAATGTCTTAGCAAGGCACAATGATTTTTAGATAAAGCCAAAAGAGATACTACAGTTGATTATTTTATATTAAACTCATGGCACCAATGCATACATTTAAGAAAGAATACATATTGTTGCCAACGTGAATTTCAGTTTTAAGTACTAATAGCTTCTCCTAGTTCAGTTTGGGTAGTATTCCCTGATGGAGATAATCCAGAACAGGTTCATCTCAAAAGATACATTCAGATCATGAGTTTGATTTCTTGTCAGTATCTTTTGTGATATTTCCTTAGAGCCAGCATATTCAGCCCTAAATAACAGAAAACATAGACTGTTTGGTGGCTGAGAGCTAAGTTCCAAGGACAGACAGACAGTCTAGTTCTGCATCCTTCTTTCTTCAATAATAGTCATCTCATCAAAACTTCTCCGAACAGAGAATTGTGCCAAACACAGTGTGCGAGTGTATTCACAGGGCAGAGGTGTATCCTTCACTGCTGTACAGAGGCACATCTCCATTGCTATGGAGAGAAGCTAAGTTACAGCCAAAGACCTATCCCTCTGACCAAGGTGAAACATTTGAAGTGTAAAAATGACTTTTTTTGAAAAAGTATAGGAAGTCACTGCAGCTGTTGCTGCTGACCAGTTCTGTATTGCATTTGACTGTTTATAGGTTTTCTTAATGTAGAACCCACAAAGATACTAACCTTTGCAACAAATAATGCATTGAATTCTTTTTTGCTGCATGGTATTTGATTAATGCTAAATCAGTTCATTATTTTTTAATTGTGGAGGACCTCAGTGTGCTATTAAATAGTGTATAATTTCTTACTCTATAAGGGAAGAAGTACATATATATTTTGGTTGCAGGCAGCACCTTTAAACTTTTCTTTATCTTGGAAGCATTACTAGATTTTCCAATTAAATGTTAAAAATTTGTGCAAGAATATTATTATAATATTTTGACCATTTACCTGGTTAAAGGAGGAAGGAATATTTTCTCTGCCCTAGAATTGTAACAATGACATTTTCATATAGGAAAAAAAATAATTTCAAGCAGTTAGAAGTGAAGTATCTAGCTCATATAATGCCTGGTTTAGTCACTGAAAGATCTAATTGCTGTGCTGGAGGAAACACTATAGGAGACACATGGGTTCTTTATTTGGAACAGGGCAATACACTTATTGATACAAATACTTTGTCTGACAGGTTTAAGTTCCTAACAGACTTTATCCCCTTAATTGTCACTTTTCTTTGTGTCCTTTTGGATTACAAGAATCATCTCCAATACAATTTGCTCAGTAATAGTTCGAGCAGCAGGTCATTCATAGGATCTGTGTAGGATGAAGCATGGATTGATATGATGGCATTCATGTAAAACTATGAATATATTGT
This sequence comes from Syrrhaptes paradoxus, assembly GCA_013400615.1. Taxonomy (NCBI): domain Eukaryota; kingdom Metazoa; phylum Chordata; class Aves; order Pterocliformes; family Pteroclidae; genus Syrrhaptes; species Syrrhaptes paradoxus. Next base: position 108,621 of record VZTO01000898.1, on the reverse strand, counting down.
CCTTTCTTCCCACCTCCCCATAGTTCTGTGCTTCTTTCTGAGTCAGGAATAAACCCCAGATACCCTTTGCAATATGGAAAAGGGATTCTGTAAGCAGAATTTCTGAAGACACCAAGCCTTGGGATGTCACTGGGTAAATCAGATGCTTGCAAGCGATTCTGCTCATTTAGGGGAATGGGTGACTGTGGTTTTTTTCCTGAGACACTACAATCAAGAGTGGTAATTTCCACACCTGACTGAATAAATATGTAGTAACTAGAGCAAAATATGCACAGGTGGAATCCACCATCAGGACTTTCTGGGTAGAAAGAAGACAAGCATTTTTTCTCTCTTCAGCTGAAGAGTTCCCAGTGTTTTTTACAAAAACCAAGGGAAGCATTCCCACTGCATGCAAAACCCTCCAAGGTTTCATCTCACATATGAAGTAGTAATAGAGTAACAGGAAAATCTTCTTGATACAGCCTGATGCAGACTTATTTCAGGTATCCACTAATTGACAAAGCAAGCCTCAAGAGCCATCTAGAGGTTGTTCGGGAAGAATAATTTTTATCACTTTAAGAATGTGGGTTATGCATGCCAGAAACAAAACTCTAGTTCCTCCAGGTTTTGTTATTATGTGCAGCATGGTAAATCACGAAAACCTCTAGTTATATCACTGGAACTTCAGCAGTGCAGAGATGGTGTCAGAGAAGTCATTCCCTTCACCACCAACACAACTGTTTTACTAATGGGAAGCTGCATTCATACACTGCAAGAAAAACAGGATTACAGAAAGTGCCATGCCAGGCAGAAAGCGTTTGGCATGAGGACTGTGCTCTTGCGAGCTCCAGACACACTCCATAATAACAACTCAGTGAAGAGATAAGCAGATTCAGCCAAAACTGGTGCACAGCTGGGATTTACTTAATTATGAAGCTATTACAGTCCTGATGGTATTGTCTGTTCTGTTCTGGCTTCCCCTTAAGTCTGTGTTGCATCAAACCAAAATCAATAGTGCTTTGAACAGGGGCCATAGTTTGCAGGAGCACAGTGAGAGAAAGAAGTTGGGTCTGTGAGTTCAGTCCCATTGTTTTTAGACAGCCAAAATGTGCCAGCCTTCAAATAGAGACACCTTCTCTTTGGGTGCAATTGTGGGAGACTTACTTTTGAGGTACTTGTATGGCTGCTTAGAAATAAAGGAGAACAGAGGGAAGAGGGTTTTGCAGACACAGTGGTGGGAACCGCTCTTCGGTTCTAGCAGACATTTCCATTTGCAGCTCCAGTCTTTGGTGGACTGTATTTTCACTCAAATTTCAAGATATCTCCAGACACAAGGGTTTTTTAATGTTATCAGTGGAGCTAATTTTTTGTCTCTTGGGTTCACATCTCTGTTTGTCAGAAAAGACCAAGTATGATCTTTCACTAAATCAGACTGAAACCTCTTCCCGATGCCCTCTATACTCCAGACAGAAGTCCAATGAAGTGCTTCTGGTGTCAGCTGGTTTGATGTTAATACATCCTCTGTTTATCTCAATGAAGAACTTGGACTTGAAGGTCTAAATATACTTCATCAAATCAAAACTTTGCATTGACTAGATGAATACCAAGTACACCTATTAAAATCCTTCTGAGTAGGAAGCTTGCATGTGTACAGAAAGTAACACAGCAGGCGTATTATGTATTCACTCTAGGTTAAAGCATATAGTTTGGATTTAGAGGAATCTCTTTGATATTTCCTGTGTAATTAATCTGCTGGAGGAAGTACTTGAATACTAGACTGGAACAGCTGAAACACAGAGGGAGCGGACTGCTGATGTACTACCAGTAAAACTGAGCCCACAAAGCTCTCCAGAGATGTAAAAAAGTCTCTGTCCCAGGGAAAGGAGATTCCTGCAATTTGGGCTTATTTGGATTTTCCACTGAGGCTGAGTTTCTCAGGGAACCAAAATGTAGCAAGCAGTTACACAAGTTTAATTTTGGGTTATTAAAACTTCCTAAAATGTTTCAAAAGCAATAACCCAAGCAGCTGCTTAATGGATTCCCAGGGCTGGTCTCTTCAGGCCAGCACACGCACCTGTGTGGTCTCGGTACAAACACCGCCTCGAAAGCCATGTCCCAAGAGCAGCTCCGATTTTTGCATTATGCATGATGCTCATCACCCCACCAGATGTGGGTGGAGAGGGGAACTAACGCAGATGCTGCCAGGGTAACGGCGGGGGCCTTTTGACTCCTGAGAGAGAGGAAGAGAGGTTTTATCAATACATATTATGAATGAGCTGAATTGAAATGTTTCCATAAGGGATTTCTGTCTTCAAGATGCATAAACTGGCTCGATCAAAATGCTGAGGGTAGAAGGAGTCAAAAAAGATAAAGACTTGAGGGGCACTACTGTTTAGTGTATGCCAGCTATTCCAGCCACGTCTCCAAGTGTCTATGAAAACATACAAATAATAGAAGGGTGGAAACTGAAAATCACAGCTAAAAGGTTTCTCCAACAGAGATGTATTTTTATGTACATCTTATTTTTTGGACACAAAAATTAATATTCAAGATTTCTAACCTTTGGGCAAACAACTGCACAGTAAGAAAACATGTTCTTGTAAAAGATGCCAAAACACAAATTCAGCGCAATGCAACAGCCATATAATTAACAAAAAGGAACAAGAAAACCAGAAAATATTAATAGAATATAGAAAAAAATACACATACATGTGTACACACACACACATGCAATATGAATATGAGGACAACATCTGCTGTTAACTCAACTCTGCTGCACATCAGACATTGCAATATGTAATTTATCAAACGGGTGAGATCAAAATAACATAAGTGATTCTAATTATAGATCTCTGATATACTATGGCCATGGCTGGCCCCCAGAGAAAGGCAATGGTGTCCCTAGAAATGTAGTCTGAGTTGGGACTTCTGTAGGCTAGTGTCATATAAACATGATGAGGTGAACAAGTTACAAATGTGTTTGACTTTTGCATAATGATTCAGCTAGTAAATCTGTATAAACTTCAAGTCAGTACTAACAAGAGCTCAGAAGAGCAGACCATCCAGTGAATCAGTGATCTTGCTTAAAAGTGTTCAATGGGCTTTTGTAAAATACAATTTTAAACTGGTTTTGTGTCCTCCAAGAGATACAGCACAGGCAGTGCCTTGGACAGTCCTAGCATTTAGTGCCTCTAAATGAAGCTGCAAATTCAAACTCGACAGAAGAATATAATAAACATCAGAAGTCAGATGTACTTGTCTAACACTTATAAATGTTTTTAAAAATGGGTTATTTCCACATTTGCCTATTATAATGGATTTAATAGATATATTCCTCACTGAAAAGAAGAAAAAATTCTGTAAAACCCGAAGTCTGTGAAACTCCAGGCCTTAATGGATAAACCATTAAGGGTTCTTTACTCCACATCCTCACAATAACCATGCCTTCAGATAACATCCAACTGCCTCCACTGAGAATAAACTAGACTGAAAAAAAGACATTAGTAGGTAATAAATTATTGAGAAGAAACTAAAAAAGTGTGTAAACAACGTGTCTTTTCAAAAGCTAGCTTTTGATGCCTTTGGAGTCTTGAGAAATGAGTTTCTCTAGCCTGAGTTAAGTTGCCCAGAGTCTATTACATGTCTGATTGCTTCTGACAGAGGGCAACACTTCAGCACAGACACAAAGAGCCTAAAACACCCATAAACATCAGTGAAATGCAAGAAAGAAATGCAGATCAGAGATTAAAAGGAACATCTTGGGCTGGATGTTTGCTTCCGTTTCTCCAGTAAACTAGTATTTTGTCTACAGCATGGTCTAGGAGTGATGAGGCCAAGATTTGTATTTAACAGTAAAACCCAGACTATTCTTACCCAGGAATCAGTATTGTCATTCTCAAATTGTTCCACAGAAATTAGTGAGATTACTGCAGAGTAAGGGAACACTCAGTGCGTGCAGGTTGCAGGTGCACTTATGTCCAATTTCAAGGGTAACATTTCCTCAAAATAATCAACAAATGCATTGGTGTTTTCCTTCGTGTGACACAATTTTAAAACATTACTTTTTAATGTTCTTGTAACACATTTAGAGTCCCACTCACCACCCAGAGAATACTGTGGAGTACATACCATCAGTAAAACTTATGATATATAATCCAAAACTGCAGCATTCAATTAAAAGTATGCTTTAAAATTTGCCATGCTGCCAGCTACACTTAGCTATACACTTTACATGATGGAGACCGGCATGTACATTTTACAATAGCTATTAGTAAATATAGAACCACATCCCGCCTGTAGACATTTGCAATATGATTTTACCTCATTTGCAAGTCCCCATGTTCATAAATTATAGGCTAAGATATGGTCCAAAGCCAGAAAACTACTTCAGAGCTTTGCTACTTTCTTTACTTTCCATCTCCTGAAGAACAGTAGCTGTGAGCTAAAAAAGATGTTTAAATTTGAATTCTGTGTAGCTCACAGACTAAGAAAAAGGGGAAAAAAAAGAATAAAAATTTCAGGATGTGCCAACATATAAATGAAAAGGTGTCGTGACCCTTTCTCTAGACCATGATCTTTGTAATCCTCTGGTTTTGCCACTGTGAACCAAGACTCAAACACTCTTGTCTTTCCCAGCAGCATTTTTGCACCACACTAGTTATCCTGCTGAAGGATTTTCATCAAATTCAGATGTTTTCATCTGCTGTTTTTCATCTGTGCACAGCATCAGATTGGCTTTTATCAGTTCACAGTCTTGTTTGTCATGCAAGGAAACACAGCTCAGACGTACCGAGGAAAAAAAATCTGTCCAAAGAAATTTGTCAGGAAATGACTGTGCTTGGAACAAAAATATCTGAACAAAGATGGAGGGCCTAGGGATTCTTATGGGCATGAATTTCATGGGGTGCAACACCAGATAAGTTAAAAATTCATTATATGGTTGTCCCAAATTAGTAGCTGCTTTTTTAGGTCTTGGCTCTGGTGCATCCACACACGTTACTGTTTATTTCAGTGAACTGTTTGCAGAATTTAGCCAAAATTTCTATACCAGCATCTGGTGATAAGACTGTATATTCCAGGTCACCTATAGACTGCAAAATTGTAATCCCCCTATGTATCAGATGGGATCCTGCAAACTAAAATATTTATGATCCCAAATGACTTGTTTGCACAGCTGCTGTGTGCATGAATTCTTCAGATTCACGGACTCAGCTTACCAGAGTAGTAACAGCCTTCCCAGCAAAACTTGCCATTATCACAAGCAGCTTCAATCAAGTCAGTGAAGCTATTCATGTGACCATATTCATTAATATACATTAGTGTTTACACACTNTTTTCCTGTAAAATTTAATGTAATTGTTTTTGATTAAACAGTTTGAAAATAAAAATATGCTGCTTTGGGCAAACTGAATATTTCAGATGAACCCAAAATTNTGAACCCAGAATCAGATAAAAAAGAATTACATATACTAAATGCACTCAAAATAAGAGTTTGAAAGGAGGGGCACAGAGCTACTCACCAGTTTGTTTTGATGCAGAGAAATATTTTCAATTTCACAAAAAAAAAAAGATGTTTCTGAAAATTTCAAAATCTTTCATTTCAGTGCTTTTCTCCATAAAAATCAAATGCATTTCACTTTTGCTCTTCCCATTTTTCATTTTGCCATTTCTAACTGCTACACTTTCATTTTCTGTTTCAATATAACATTTTTTTCCTGTAAAATTTAATGTAATATAAAAATATGCTGCTTCGGGCAAACTGAATATTTCAGATTAACCCAAAATGACATTTCTTTCAGATTTTCTTTTTTGTAGTTTGTAAAAAACAAAATAATAACAAAAAACAGTCTCTTCTAGCTCAGTCACCTCCAGATTACACCCCTCCCCAAACTGGTTTTCAGCTTGACTGGCAGTTCTCAGGGATGTANGAAAATTTCAAAATCTTTCATTTCAGTGCTTTTCTCCATAAAAATCAAATGCATTTCACTTTTGCTCTTCCCATTTTTCATTTTGCCATTTCTAACTGCTACACTTTCATTTTCTGTTTCAATATAACATTTTTTTCCTGTAAAATTTAATGTAATATAAAAATATGCTGCTTCGGGCAAACTGAATATTTCAGATTAACCCAAAATGACATTTCTTTCAGATTTTCTTTTTTGTAGTTTGTAAAAAACAAAATAATAACAAAAAACAGTCTCTTCTAACTGGTTTTCAGCTTGGCTGGCAGTTCTCAGGGATGTAGGTGAGCTGAAAACAAAACAGGTGAGGGCATGAGACTGGAAACCCCTGAACTTAGACTGTGCAGGAGGACAATTATGAAGTACGATGCACCTGTGAATTTTTTCAGTTCAAATAATGGATATTAGAATTTGAAAAGGTCACTCAGGAGATCCCAGTTCTTACTGGACCCATTCAGGCCACTATTTCTATACATTACATCTTTAGATACTTCTTTAGCTTTAAAGGTCTCAGGGCAAGAAAGACTGACCTACAAGAGAGACGCCTCACTTCAGAAGTCTCTCCCAGATATTCTTCCTCCGATATTCCCTGATATCTTTCCCTAATATTCCCTGAATTTGCCTTTCCTTATTTTCAGCCCATTACCCCTTAGGCATAGCCAGCTGTTTTCTGCCAAGATCAGGGCGTGTATGATAGGCGCAACATCATATTAAACACATTTTATCTACGGGTTGTCCTGGACTATGTCTTCTGTGTCTGGGCTCCTAGCCAAACCTTTTGGCACATCCTTACCTTTTGCAGCACCCAGAATGAATTGATGACTGAGAAAACTTATATGATTGAGTAAAAGTACACTTACTGGAAATGACAGCTGTGTTCAGGTCTCAAAATTGGTGAGTTAGTTAAAAATCAATTTTCCCTATTAGCCAATCAATAAACTAAAGGCAGCTTAGAGGTCATTGGAGCAAAAATGTTTCCCCTGAGTCCTGAGCTGAGATCACAAACAGCCCCGTAACCAAAGCTCTTCATCCTCCCAATGCCACAGCACTCACAGAGCAAATACCCCCTTTTGGCTACAAAAAATGCAACAAACATTGCAACAGTACCCTGGTGAATAATCCTTGAAAGAATTGCACAGAAAATATTTCCATCCCTTTTTTTGCCCTCCTGCATTGCTTTTCACTTTGCTCACAATACTCTTTACTGCATACTCTCTTTTCAAGATAACCCCAGTTTTACCCGTGTTGGGAATGGCTGACAACATGATGGAAGCACAGCACTTTCACTGAGTACGATGCGTGTAAAACACAGGCTTCTCTGCAAGATGTTGAATTGAAAGTTTTCTGAAACCAGGTCACTGCTGCAGTGTCATGTGAAAGGAACTGAATATCCCACAGAACAAACTATGAGGGCATCGTTTCCACTGATGTATTGTTGTATGTACAGAAACACTCAGCGAGGACTACGGTGTGATTCATCTGCTTACTTCATGTACTTTTACAACATGAAAACTAAACACCAGATTATTTCATGAATGGAGTGCTAGCCTAAGCTTCTGATACCCACGGAGGTTTCTAGAGATTTTCAGTTTGATTTCCTGTTTCCTATGCATCTCAACATTTCCAAACCCTTCAGAATTTACAGTTTCAGAATATCTGTAAAGTCATGGAAGATCCAGTTGACCTTCTTTATATTTAAAGCATAGGTGAGTAAATTACTTCCACAAGCAAACTTTGTCATTTTGTTTGATCTTCATTACTGTAGCTATTGGAGGTGTAATGTGCAACTGTCCCATGTACAAGTAAAGGAACAAGTCTTTGTAAGGCATAGAGGGAAAAAACCAAAATCACTATTCTTACACAATGACCTCTGAAGGTAACATGGCCCAGTCACACCTGGAGGGGTCAAAGTATTCTTCAGCAGCTCTAGAATCCTTCCCCCCCCCCCCCCTTTTCTTCTGGAAACCTACAGAATAGTTGGGGGAAAAATTGTCCTATGGGAACTGCACTGCTAAAAATTACACCAACTGCACAGCAAACTCTAGAGCTGCATGAAGGTGAATGGGGGGAGAAAAAAAAGTCTAACATTCCCTGAAAGTTTTCTGAGGTTTTTATGTAGGAATTTAATCAGTGTGTCTATTAAATTATCTAGTGTTGAGGTTAGTTTACCTCTTACAGAGCTTCAAATGCTCTTTTTATTTTGTGCCAGGGTAGGATTATTCACACATATCAGTTTTACACACAGACACAATCAATTGCTGCTTTTCTGACAAAACTCCATCACTGTAAAAATGTTCCATTAAATGGCTGGTAATAATCTTCTCTAGGTGTTCTTTGGAAAAAAAAAAAAGTTTCTCTAAGCCAAACTTCACACAACATGCCTGTCAAAATATGAAATAAAATGTTCATGCAACGAAAATATGTCTGAACCTGTACACAATATTGTAGAAAACAGAGAAGAACTCAGTAAATAAGTTTGATCTGAGCTATAAAAAGCTAGTGGCAATCAAGAAATGCCTGGTACGGGTGGCTGACTAGAATGATATCAGAGAGATTGGCACCAGGAAAAGGACCTTTAGTGCACTCACACCTTGAAATCTGTGCCTTTGGATTTGCTCTGGCTGATGAGCCTGTTGGGGAGGAATTGGCCCTGTCATGCCCAGTAGCACATGATTCTGGATGACCCAAGGACGTGACTGTAGAGATGCATCAGGTCTCCTGGTCTTCCACCGGCAGAGAGATGGTAACAATAAACGTGGAGCTTTTTCCCTAGGAAGATGACATCAGCATGCCCATTCCCCTACCCTCAGCATGCTCAGTACAGCTTCTAAACCCACATTGAGATCAGGGATGCTTGTGGGGGCCTTATGCAAGTAGCTGGTTTAGAAAATAAAAGCAGATCTGTAAAATTGCTATGTATAATGTATTAGAAATGGAATAAAACTCTCAGGGGAATCTTCACTGAGACCAATGGGATGATTCAGCTGAAAATGATGAATGGCTCTTGTCCTTTTCTCCTGCCAAATAAACATTTCATCCCTCACCACTGGAGCTGGGCAGCAGATGCAAAAATACAGCACAGAAAAAGAGCATAATTTGGCCATAAAAATGTTGCAATAAGTGTTGTTATATAACTGAAATGCCATCTCCTTTAGTGCATCCACCCACTCATTTTACAACCAGTTAATATTTTTCTGAACTTTCATGTTGTATTCTATCCTGCCGCCTCTGCAATCTTTTTGCCTATTTTTCTGCCAAAGCCACAAGAATAAAGCTGTCAACATTGCAACTAAGCCATCTTTCTTGTCTGGCAAATTGTCTAGTGGAGACTATAACCTCCTGGCTGCTTCACTGTATAACGTAAGTAGCCTGTCTTAACAAAACAGAGTTTAAATATTCTTTAGATACAAGATACCTGCAGGCATCTGTGCAGAAACAAGTAAGATATATTTCCTTGACATTTTTTTACTTTTCTCCAGTGGGAATGGCACAGACATTCATATTAAGCTGAACATGTATTGACATGCTTAGAGAGACGTTATATGGCTTTTCAACTGAAATATCTCCAGGTATTTGAACTGCAATAATAATATGGCTGCTCCTGAGGGAAGGAAGAAGCAGTAAGAAAATCCCCCAGAAGCCTATGATGAAGAACTGAAGTGAACCAATGGCATACGGTAGTTAAGCTTTGAATGTGATTGGGATTTATTATTTCAGTTAATGCTGGGGAACAATTTTAGAAAGTTATTAGCAAGCTACTGGCTATACAGAATACAGTTCATTTGTGCATTCCTCTAGATTAGCTATATTGTTGTGTTATTTTCAAACACGAGGCTGGATTGTCTGTGGTGTAAATCAGTGCAGCACAGGTGATGGCTGCAGAGGGGTTGCACAGACACACATGGACCAAAAATCTGGCCTCAGATGAATGGCAGGTTTTAGTGCATTGGAGGAGCTGTAGCTTTACATTTGAGAGATCAAATAAAAGAAACTCATAAGGGAAGAAGGACCAATCTCATTTTCTCTGCCTTTCCATCTTGCGTCCCAGAAAACGTCCAGGGCTGTGTGTTCAGCCGATGTAAATTTTCTGGATTTACCTCACCATGGACGTGGGCCCTCCCGAGGTTCACTCACAATGTAGAAACTAATGGAAGCCTGACATGGCTGTACATGTCAGCATGTGCTGCATATATATATATGTCTCAGCTTGCCTATATTTTCTATAGACACAGCTCTCCCCAGCTGCTTCCCAATTTCAGAATTTAAATGTCATCTGTATTTGTTAAGGCCCTGTCATCCCTTATGATGTACATGCCAGCTCCCAGCCCCAGGCTGGGTGCTGCTCGGCGGGGAACGCTGCACACCGTGCTCCCAGAGAGAGCCTGAAAGCCAGGGGCTGGGTCCTAAACATGTCTTGGCTCACTGAGCTGAACTAAGCTATTCATAAAGGCAAAGAAAATCAGGTGTAAGTAGCTGAAGGCTAGGGGATTAATGAAGCATTCAGGAAGGAAAGCAGCAGAGTGTTTTCAAGGCAGTCCTTCTCTGTAGAACTGGAACAGCGCCAGGGAGAGGCACAAGGGAGGTTGTGGATGCCCCATCCCTAGAGGTGTTCAAGGCCAGGCTGGATGAGGCTTTGAGCAACCTGGGCTAGTGGAGGGTGTCCCTGCCCATGGCAGGGGGGTTGGAACTCAGTGGTCTCTAAGGTCCTTTCCAGCCCTAACCATTCTACGGTTCTATAAATATCCCCAAATTGCAATTGCCACTGGCAACAAAAGCAGCAAGTGCAGGAACCTGGCTACATCCTTGTCCTCTACCTGGTTCAGTCACTGGCCCCTGTTTTCATTTAGGCCTCTTCTGTGCACTCTTAGAGCAGTAAAGACCCCTTACCAACACACATCGGGTACTAAGAAATAGTTATTGAAGACTTAGTGTAAATATTCCGGTTTCTAATGATGGTAATGATAATTTGTCCCCAAAAGAAATACTAAAATATCCATTTAGACAAGGTCTTATGTATATTGTCTCTCTCTGTTGTTGTATATCATGGAACAAAAGCAAGGTACCACAGACTTACTTACATCTCCTTGTTTTCCTATTGCCATGACTGCAATATTTCATACAGGGCATTTTTCTATAACAAACATTTTCTCTTTCATTTGGAAGAGTAGCATATCAAAGCCTCGGGCCTGTTCTGAACCAATATTGTGGCTGCCAGCATGACTCATAACTACTTTGGCATAACAATATTTGCCAGTGAATAGAAGAGAAATCTCCGTGGTTCTTCAGGCACGACTTTGTGACAATGATAGAGCGACTTTCAAAGCTGACCATTTCAATCCATGCACAACAAGAGTAAGAGAAACCTTTGATCTGCAGGTCTGGTATAACCCTAAACCAAGACATTCAGACCAAATTGTTTTAAACTTTGTCAATTAGACTTCAATTACAGAGGAAATTGAAAAGATATTATGATTTCCAGTAGTATCTGTTACTTTGCAGGTCTCATTGAAGACTGTGGAAAGGAAAAACTCCAGAAAATAATAATTTTATTAGAAATCTTAACATTGTGAGAAGCACCTTATCAGAGACCCTACCTTTTGAAGTCTTGCTTTCAAGGGATTTCACGTGTGTCTAGACCACCTTTCCACAAGGCTCTTGGACACAAGCTTCACAGTGTTGGGAGCTCCATGGAGGCTGGTGAGCTGGCAGTGAAGAGGCCAAAGGCAACCCTGTTTCATTCAGGTCATAGAAGTCTTCTGTGCAAGATCTAAGCTGAAAAATTTGCTGAAGCATTTCAGGAGAGTCTTTTCTCTGGTTGTACCTGGTAGAGCCACAGAAACAGAGAGGGAAAAGAAAACCACAGCTTGTGAGTGATTTTAGAGCAGATGTTAGTCCTCCATAGCCCCCAGCACATTCTTACTATTACTCTACACTAACTGTTCTACAGTTTCAGAAAATTGTGGATAAAATGGTTTTGGCTTGTTTGTTTTTCCATATGGCAACAGCAAAGCTTTCTCCTTTGCTTCCATCCAATCTAAAACTGACAAGGCTATTCTTCTTTAACAACTCATATAGCACCTTATTCTGCCAAGACATCTTTGTTTGTGTACCAGCCACATCAAATGCAGTCAGTACAGGACTGGGAATACTGTTTATTAGTTAACCACAGCTGCAGAACTAGCAGATGGAGCAGAGCACTTTCTTGTTAAAGACCACAAAAGTAGTGACTATTGTTCTTCTCTTTTTCCTTTTATTTTTAGTCTGTCATTTCTTCATGATGGAGTTGTAGATTTCATTAGGGACTGCATATACTTGTACAGAAACCACAGTGTCTATTACATTTAATTACTCTCCCCATTTGTTTAAACAGTGAGTGGTTTTGTTGAATCAAATTATTCTCTTCTGCAACTTACATGAAAGGAGGGTATTCTAATTACAATCAGGTTGGCATTTGAGAGTGATAATGTCTGTAAGCTACAGTAAAAGTTTCCAAAACCATGTAAAAATTCCATGCATATTTAAACACACACAAAAAAATTTGCTCACACACCATCTTTAACAATTTCTTTCTTGCTTCTGTGAGCTGAAACTGAGATCCCAGATGAGGTGTAACACATCAAAATGACTGAGTGGCCAGCAAAATACGTTTCTTCTGAGAGCCCCCAGAGCAAAGACAATGATGCAGTGCAAAGGAGACAGCAGTAAGACTGGGGCTGCTGGTTGTTACTTAGAACAATTCCCACTGGCTTAACTAAGTTTCCTGCAGTGAAACAAGCAAACAGAAAAACAAAAAGTAAGAATTTTTAGTCTTTCCATTTCTAACATCCTGTCCAATGAAGGAAGCACGCTGCCATTGTTCCTAATCCCCACGATTTCAGGTCATACCAGTTCCCTTTTTCTTATAAACTTTCCCTTTTCTCTACAGTCTTTGTTCTTTGTCCACCACATGAAGAATCAAGATGTCTGTCCCATGAACCTGGTGTCAGAACTGCAGTAATGGTTGTAGTCTCAGCTGTATTTCATTGCCCTTTTCATTTTAACTGTGTATTTATTACTTTAGTTTCTTTAGAAAAAAACGGACATTAATATTGCAAAATGTTAAGAATTCAACCTATTGCTACATCCTACAGCGCACATAAAGCATTAAGCTTATAACTCATAGTCTACAGGGAGTTCTTGCTCTTGCTCCAAAACATATCAGCAGAAATATTAATTCCATTATGGATGGAAAATCAGCTCTTCTACAAATGTAAAGTGGGTATGAACAAAAGGAATAACAGTGCGATGTGATTTTTCACTGAGGCTAGCAGAAAAATAGGGTGAGTAAGAGGAAGTCGAATATGAAACCCAAAAAAAGTCGAATATGAACTATCTCTGATTATGGTGTTAACACACTCCCTAGATGCACCTTTGCAGAACATAACCTGCTGAACAGACTGTACTGACAAAGACATGCAGAGAGAAGTTATGCTGTGTGTCATTCATAATTTCATGACTCAGTCTGTCAATGCTCCATACATCCAAAGAGCAAGTCATTTTAGTCTTTTGAGTCCTCAACTAGACTAAGATGTTGAGAATAATGCCAAATGACAGCAGCCTTCTAGCTAGAGCCAGGGTTGAGTGTCTGTCTAGAGCAAAACCTTTATAAAACTTGAAGGAAGTGAGCCATGGTGAGTGGAACTATTACAACGATGATAAAATTCCTCATTGCCACTTTGCACCTCTGCCACTGGACAAGAACCACTGAGATCAGCAGTGGGACACATCTCTGCGGGCAACTTTTATTACACTGAGATCTATTACACTGGTCAGGGAAAATTAAGATGCCATATCTCTCTCCCCTCCAGAATTTCCTCAAAGTATCCCTTACAGCACATAGTTAGCCTGCAAATGTGGTTCTGCACCCACTAAAGGTCCTTCCATGACATAAGAATGCCTTCCTGTCGATTTAAAGCATCTTTAGCCAGAAACAAGATATAGGCCTTTCTCCTTGATAAGAAAACAGTATATCATGGGGGATGCTTCCACGAGCAGCCCTTTTCAATTTGAGTACATTGCTCTACTTGAAGTTACTGGTATCTTGAGGAAAAATGGGAGAGGTTGCCTGGATTCAGAATTGCAGTGAACTGCTAGGATTGAGACTCTGGCTCTGAATACACAGAATACAAGGCTCTGAATACACAGAATCAGAGTCTGCCAGCAAATGCTGCTGCTGTGTTCTGTCCTAAGGATGCTCAAACCCAGCTCAGACAGTCAGTTAACCAGGGTTAAGGTTGCTTTGCGAAATAACCTGACTGCACCTCTGGTCCATAGTGCATGGCTTATCTCCAATATTAATGCGTTATTGATGTGCAGTTTCACACCAATGATAGTCATAAAAAGTGTGGATTTTTTTTTACACTGATCCATTTGAAGGGAGAATGAATTCACCAATATCTCTCTACCAGGCGTTACCCCTCACCATGCTCTCTGACATACACGTTACATCTGAGTCAAGTGAAGCACGAAGCACACAGCTGACAAAAGATGGCTAATGTCACAAACAGACTAAGGCAGCCCAACTCTAAGCGCAAGGGAAATGCTGCAGTGTATCAAATGCCACAGTGTATCAAACACAGGTTTAGCCACCCAGCTTTTAGCGCTGGGAAACATTCATGAGCAGCAGCTGGGCATTACCTTTGCTCTGCAGAACTGGATGATGACAAACATATAGAAGGTTGGACCCATCCATTTCTTCTTGCAGAAATATGAAGTTCTCTCAAACAAAAAGAGAAGATGAAAAAAGCATTAAGGTCAGAGAACTGTTTAAATACTCATAGAACTCAGGCATGGTGAAATTCCTTCTTTTCTCCTCTGCATGACAATATTTACATACTAATCTCCGTAGTGGGGATTTAATTTGCATTCTAGTAACATGTCCTCAGCAGATACGTCCAACCTTGATTGAACCAAAGTAATCCAACAAATCAATGGATCTACATCCAACTGAGAACGAAGTTCTGTAGTTTTGTTCCCACAGGCTGCTTGCAATTGCCACCTGCTTTCTAACCTTTTCTGTTTCAAGGCAAGAAGATAACACAGTAGCCAGCCAATCAAACTACAAAGTAGTGAAATAAATCAGAAAACTGTAAGGCATCATTAAGAGCAGAACATTGCATGCGACACATGAGATCTTTGATGCTTCATTTTCATGACAAAAAAATGTGCAATCCTAACATCATCTGATATTATTTCAATCCACTGACAAACTGTGTAAGCAGAACGATGAGTGCTGGGCACTTAACCTCCTCTCAGATTGGATTTCATACTAGTATCACAACCAAAAGGGCTGTAGCAATTTTCTCAGAAATAATTTTTTCTCTCTGAAGCAAGCACATATGCATCAGAGAAGGGTAAATCCCTTCATGCAGAAATTTGTAAACTACAAAACCAAAATAGTCAGTTTAAAACTATTTGTGTTTTACTGCTGCGTTTAATATGATCTCATAATCTCCAAGTGTTTGTGCAAACTGGATTTATCAGTTTAAAGCATCTTTAATTCACAAATTCTAGAAACAAATCAAAAACTAACTCAGTATCTAGGGTAGAAAAATCTTAGAGGACATTTGAAATAAAATAATCTCATATATCTGCATTCTAAAATGACCTACCATGTATCTAGAGTTAATAAGGTCTTAGTAGACAAGCTAGTAAAGGAATATTTTCCAATTAAAGTATTTTGTGTGTTTATATCTGATATAGGTAGATAGATATATAGCTATCAGATATAGATATATTGAAACACACACACTGGACTTTATTAAATGAACCCATTAACAGTTTCATAACTGCACAGTGTTACGTATGTGCCATGCACAGCCTGAACATAAGACATCATAAAATAATTATTTAAAATTGTAATTTTTAATTTCAAAATAATTACTGGTGCTACACTTTAGATTATTTTAAATAATTTAGGACATCAGTTCAAACTTCAGTGCTCTCTTGAAAGTTATAACTCCAGTAATTTCTAATTCATAAAAAAAAATAGTTGAAAGCTTTATTATACTTTAGGCTCCCAAATACATAGAATTTCTCCTAGCAGAAGGATTTAAAGGGTCTGGGATGATATATGTTTGATTTATTGACTTATAGGGGCATTTGCAAAAGGGAGTTGTCATTTGGCAACCACTCCATGAATTTTAAGATATGATTGGACAGCTTGGAAGATAGAGTAAGAAAAAGAGAATGATACTGTTTAAATCCAAACCCAGACAAAGAAGTCCTCCATCTCCTTCATCATTGATCTTTCCTGCATTTATAAAAAATAAAATTAAAAAAAAAAGAAAAGGGGGGGGAAAAAAAAGAGTACGTTATTACCAGAGCTTGGAAACAAGTGTGCATGATGTGGAAGCAGGAGCACAATGCTTAGGGGCAGTAATAACCAGCCAGAGACCCAGAATGGCTACCCAGCACACGCAACTGCACTGATTGCAGATATGTCAGGCAGATACGTTATTATTCTCAGAGGCTTCCCCAGGCCTTCAGGTTAAAAAGGGTTCGAGCCAATTTCTAAATGTATTTCTTACCACTGATGCACACTTTTGGCTATGTGGAATTGCTCTCAGAGAAGGGAATCCTTGAAGGAGCCTTAAACAGTGCTGTCTTCCATACACTGAAATCAATGGCTTTGGGAAGGGAACCTATCATCCTGTCATAGATTCAGTGGCAGATGCTTGGCTAATTTGTTCTTGAAAACCTCCAACAACAGGGAATCCCATCTTCCCTAAGCAATCAAATCTGCTGCTCACCCTATCTTTGTGGAAGAAGGCTTTTTGTAGTATCAACTTACCTGGCACTGATAAACCAAGGCTTCTCATTATGACAGCACAAAGAACATTTTGTTTTGTTTGGTTTTATTTCACCCTTATTAAATATTTGCTACTCTGAGATGTCACAACATGCATGCCCATAGATGTGCAACACTGAGCAGGAGAAGAACTCTCACAAAAGTAATACAGTTCTTCTGTTTGAAACATGCTGCCCCTTTCCTTTTCCTGGTGTCTGGCAATGTGGCACTGACTGCAGATAGCCTGAGAGATGTGAATCGACTTTAGCATCCATAAACTTCTCAGCTCGTGCCATGACCTCAGCAAAGAACCTGCAAAAGGCTTCATTTTAAAGCCATTTACCAGGTTTTTCACTAGAGGCATTTTCAGAAGGTCAGGACCCTTTCAAGTGACTCAACCTGGGAACCCCAAAATGCAGATCCTCAGAAGGACACATACCTCAGGAGAGTGTCAGCCAGGAAGTATATCATATGTGCTCAAGGAAGTCAATGTTCATCGGGGCGATTAAATATCATGCTTTATATTGCTGTCACTTGTAATCTAGTTAGACTGGAAGTGAAGAATGGGTTGTCTATGCAATTGCTACAATAAACATCACAGAAACTGTGTGGAAAGATTCACAATAAAATACTAAGTTGCTATTATCTCGATGGCAGGTCTGTCCTCTTATAGAGCGGTAAGTAATAACCCTTTCACATTTGCAAAAGAAAGCAATATTTGCACTGCAAGGATGTGTCCTGTTAGTTTGAAAATAATGTCAATAAGGTGCTCTCCTTAGAAATATCTCCACCATCCAATTGTTTCCCAATCACAATTCATTTACTCAAGGACTGCACTCTGCTAGAGAGGAGGAACAATCCTGCTTTCATAATTACTACTCCTATGTGCAAACATTGACAGCACACAGGCAATTCGGGCTGATTTAGCCAAGTGAAAGGTTAATGCTGGGTAACTGCAGCCAGAATATTTTTTCCAGCAGGAAGGTGTGCAGTATAAACTTTTCCCTGGCTACTGTTAAGCCATTGTGCCAGGTCCTTGCTAAACATGTTTTCAAAGAGAAATAAAGTGCTGAAGCACAGGGCCATCGACTTGCTTGCATCATGTATACTTTGATGTTTCAAAACAAAAAAGCCTATGAACTTGCACAGTGAAAATCCTCAACAGTTCTGAATCCCCTGTTTGTGCTGAATTGTTCCTCTCGGCACTCCACTAAAAGGGATTTAAGATAAAAATAATTACNTATTTCTTCTTGCAGAAATATGAAGTTCTCTCAAACAAAAAGAGAAGATGAAAAAAGCATTAAGGTCAGAGAACTGGTTAAATACTCACAGAACTCAGGCATGGTGAAATTCCTTCTTTTCTCCTCTGCATGACAATATTTACATACTAATCTCCGTAGTGGGGATTTAATTTGCATTCTAGTAACATGTCCTCAGCAGATACGTCCAACCTTGATTGAACCAAAGTAATCCAACAAATCAATGGATCTACATCCAACTGAGAACGAAGTTCTGTAGTTTTGTTCCCACAGGCTGCTTGCAATTGCCACCTGCTTTCTAACCTTTTCTGTTTCAAGGCAAGAAGATAACACAGTAGCCAGCCAATCAAACTACAAAGTAGTGAAATAAATCAGAAAACTGTAAGGCATCATTAAGAGCAGAACATTGCATGCGACACATGAGATCTTTGATGCTTCATTTTCATGACAAAAAAATGTGCAATCCTAACATCATCTGATATTATTTCAATCCACTGACAAACTGTGTAAGTAGAACGATGAGTGCTGGGCACTTAACCTCCTCTCAGATTGGATTTCATACTAGTATCACAACCAAAAGGGCTGTAGCAATTTTCTCAGAAATAATTTTTTCTCTCTGAAGCAAGCACATATGCATCAGAGAAGGGTAAATCCCTTCATGCAGAAATTTGTAAACTACAAAACCAAAATAGTCAGTTTAAAACTATTTGTGTTTTACTGCTGCGTTTAATATGATCTCATAATCTCCAAGTGTTTGTGCAAACTGGATTTATCAGTTTAAAGCATCTTTAATTCACAAATTCTAGAAACAAATCAAAAACTAACTCAGTATCTAGGGTAGAAAAATCTTAGAGGACATTTGAAATAAAATAATCTCATATATCTGCATTCTAAAATGACCTACCATGTATCTAGAGTTAATAAGGTCTTAGTAGACAAGCTAGTAAAGGAATATTTTCCAATTAAAGTATTTTGTGTGTTTATATCTGATATAGGTAGATAGATATATAGCTATCAGATATAGATATACTGAAACACACACACTGAACTTTATTAAATGAACCCATTAACAGTTTCATAACTGCACAGTGTTACGTATGTGCCATGCACAGCCTGAACATAAGACATCATAAAATAATTATTTAAAATTGTAATTTTTAATTTCAAAATAATTACTGGTGCTACACTTTAGATTATTTTAAATAATTTAGGACATCAGTTCAAACTTCAGTGCTCTCTTGAAAGTTATAACTCCAGTAATTTCTAATTCATAAAAAAAAATAGTTGAAAGCTTTATTATACTTTAGGCTCCCAAATACATAGAATTTCTCCTAGCAGAAGGATTTAAAGGGTCTGGGATGATATATGTTTGATTTATTGACTTATAGGGGCATTTGCAAAAGGGAGTTGTCATTTGGCAACCACTCCATGAATTTTAAGATATGATTGGACAGCTTGGAAGATAGAGTAAGAAAAAGAGAATGATACTGTTTAAATCCAAACCCAGACAAAGAAGTCCTCCATCTCCTTCATCATTGATCTTTCCTGCATTTATAAAAAATAAAATTAAAAAAAAAAGAAAAGGGGGGGGAAAAAAAAGAGTACGTTATTACCAGAGCTTGGAAACAAGTGTGCATGATGTGGAAGCAGGAGCACAATGCTTAGGGGCAGTAATAACCAGCCAGAGACCCAGAATGGCTACCCAGCACACGCAACTGCACTGATTGCAGATATGTCAGGCAGATACGTTATTATTCTCAGAGGCTTCCCCAGGCCTTCAGGTTAAAAAGGGTTCGAGCCAATTTCTAAATGTATTTCTTACCACTGATGCACACTTTTGGCTATGTGGAATTGCTCTCAGAGAAGGGAATCCTTGAAGGAGCCTTAAACAGTGCTGTCTTCCATACACTGAAATCAATGGCTTTGGGAAGGGAACCTATCATCCTGTCATAGATTCAGTGGCAGATGCTTGGCTAATTTGTTCTTGAAAACCTCCAACAACAGGGAATCCCATCTTCCCTAAGCAATCAAATCTGCTGCTCACCCTATCTTTGTGGAAGAAGGCTTTTTGTAGTATCAACTTACCTGGCACTGATAAACCAAGGCTTCTCATTATGACAGCACAAAGAACATTTTGTTTTGTTTGGTTTTATTTCACCCTTATTAAATATTTGCTACTCTGAGATGTCACAACATGCATGCCCATAGATGTGCAACACTGAGCAGGAGAAGAACTCTCACAAAAGTAATACAGTTCTTCTGTTTGAAACATGCTGCCCCTTTCCTTTTCCTGGTGTCTGGCAATGTGGCACTGACTGCAGATAGCCTGAGAGATGTGAATCGACTTTAGCATCCATAAACTTCTCAGCTTGTGCCATGACCTCAGCAAAGAACCTGCAAAAGGCTTCATTTTAAAGCCATTTACCAGGTTTTTCACTAGAGGCATTTTCAGAAGGTCAGGACCCTTTCAAGTGACTCAACCTGGGAACCCCAAAATGCAGATCCTCAGAAGGACACATACCTCAGGAGAGTGTCAGCCAGGAAGTATATCATATGTGCTCAAGGAAGTCAATGTTCATCGGGGCGATTAAATATCATGCTTTATATTGCTGTCACTTGTAATCTAGTTAGACTGGAAGTGAAGAATGGGTTGTCTATGCAATTGCTACAATAAACATCACAGAAACTGTGTGGAAAGATTCACAATAAAATACTAAGTTGCTATTATCTCGATGGCAGGTCTGTCCTCTTATAGAGCGGTAAGTAATAACCCTTTCACATTTGCAAAAGAAAGCAATATTTGCACTGCAAGGATGTGTCCTGTTAGTTTGAAAATAATGTCAATAAGGTGCTCTCCTTAGAAATATCTCCACCATCCAATTGTTTCCCAATCACAATTCATTTACTCAAGGACTGCACTCTGCTAGAGAGGAGGAACAATCCTGCTTTCATAATTACTACTCCTATGTGCAAACATTGACAGCACACAGGCAATTCGGGCTGATTTAGCCAAGTGAAAGGTTAATGCTGGGTAACTGCAGCCAGAATATTTTTTCCAGCAGGAAGGTGTGCAGTATAAACTTTTCCCTGGCTACTGTTAAGCCATTGTGCCAGGTCCTTGCTAAACATGTTTTCAAAGAGAAATAAAGTGCTGAAGCACAGGGCCATCGACTTGCTTGCATCATGTATACTTTGATGTTTCAAAACAAAAAAGCCTATGAACTTGCACAGTGAAAATCCTCAACAGTTCTGAATCCCCTGTTTGTGCTGAATTGTTCCTCTCGGCACTCCACTAAAAGGGATTTAAGATAAAAATAATTACATTTTATCCACTCCAAAGGGAACTGCAGCCAGAGACAAGACATTTTATCAATTATTACTTTTTTTTTTAGCTTTGACCTCAGACAGCACTCTCACAATAATAAGGCAGTTAGTGCATACTAACTTAATCTCTTCAAGATGCTCCATCCAAGGGAAAACACTTGAGGGAGTCAAATTCCAAATTTGTTGATGGACAGTCACTGATGTTTCTAAACTTTTAAAGACATCAGTGGAAGCTGCAGGGTATTTATCATGTCTGAAACATAATAGATAAAAAGACCGAATTGAGCGATTTAAAGTAAAATACAGTACTCAAGTTCTTGTGCTATCCCAGACTAGAAATAAGTTGAATCACCAGTCACCTAAACAGACAGATAGATGTTCAGGCACATTGGCAGAGCTCCCATATTACAGGCTGTAGGCACAGATTTATTCACACTCACACTAGAGCTATACTCACCTGAGACCCACACTGAATTTCAGCTGCTGCCTTCTTAGGATGCTAGATACAGTCCTTGGCCACAGTGAGGTGATGGACCCATTAGGAATTTATTCTGCTCATTTGTGCAGGCAACAGGTGATCTAAGGTGCCCTCTGTGTGACAGTTTGGAAAGGACCGATCTTGAGAAAACGTTATCCAGTCCTCTGAAAAAAATCAGTGTAAAAAAAAAAACAAAAACCATTGTTGTATTATGTGCCACACTGAGCAACCAAGTGGATACAGCTGAACCACTGCTTATTCCTTGTCTGCATTTTTGGAAGACAAAGGCTAAATCAGACATTGCCTCTGAAGGGGAATTCAGGATGTTTTAAACAAAAATAAACAAGGGCAGAAGTCTAATATTTTGCTCTGTTTAATTAAAACTCTCAGCATCTTTTCAAGGAGTTTATACTCTCCTTTGATGAGACAACTTTAGCTGCAATAGGTGTAGGTGGCCACCTGGTGTATCGGCTCCTCTCTCCTCCAGTGAGATGAAGCAAAGGGACTTGAAACTGCTGATCACGCATATGAATACATTAGACAGCAACTAAGTTAGTTCCCATGTACATGTAGTGCAGCACAGCTGTAAGTAAAATGAGTAATTTTTTTTAACAGTAGCCCTATTTACTCTGTCATCAACCCAGTATTTTTTTATCATTCTTTCATAACCACTGATAATTACCTAATATATTTTGTAAACGGCAAGTCCATTTTCAGAGCAGAAATGGCACTTAGACACGGATTGACTCCAATTGGCTTCGCCGTCTGCTCCACAGAGGAACAGCCATCATATGACTTTTAATCTCATATGAAACAAAAAGATTAAACTGTCAATATTAGGATGAGCCACCATGACGGCTACCCTGATGGAATGGCGCTTCCAAACTGCTCCTAATAATATGTATGCAAGGAATAGATTTTTCTTTATAATGCATGTAATTAGAGTACAGGACAAAATGTTCTCTTCAAATTCATGACATGCACAACTAATAGAGAAGGAGAGAATGAGGCCCTTGGCTATTTATTTGCATGAAAAAGCTTCAATATAGGCAATACTTTAGAGAAATTAGTTTTTAATCTAGGTGACTAGATGAGATTTTGACCCTGAACTGGTTTTGAGTTGACCTGGGAGAATTTATGCAGAAATAAATGTGATGCCCTGGAAGCCAGATGGGTGTTGCTTTTTTTCATTAATTTTTTGAACGTCTCATGTAGTCAAGAGGAGCAGAAAATCACTCCTTTTAAAGGCTCACCTTATGTGAATTTGCTTTGATGAGACACAATCAAAAAAAGCAGATAGAAATCTGAGCAGGAATGTATTCTTTGTAAATTTGGGCATTGAAGGAGTTAGATACATCGATTCAGCGGTGATTCCCCCTGCTTGACCTGTATGAAAGAGAAACCGACAACTGTAGTTTTCTATGAATACATTAAGTAGGGCAACTTACTCTCCCAGCACAAGTCTATTACATAGAACTATTGTTCTACAATTTTAATAATAACTGATTCAACAAGTCCTTGAAGGATGGTTTCAGAACACAACTCCTTTTTAAATAGCATTGCTCATTTAATGGCTGGTACACGAAACATACAGCAACTGCAGGTGAAGATTTTTTATTGGGTCAGGGTACAAACCGCACATCCCCAAGGAAGAGGTGCTCCAAGGATGCCTGAAAAGGATCTACATTTGCACTGCCTCACACCTTGATGAATCATTGTTAATAGCATGAAGTAGGGACAAGAATCATTTCTATGTGTCAGACCATTAAACTATTGCTCTTCCTAAATGTTATTAGTAACTCTTAGCTTGAAGTCAGATTTTTCATGTTATTTTTATACAAAAACAATCTTTTAAATAACTGCCAGGGACTTGGGAGGCACTCTAGTCACTGGTGTTCCAGGTGTTGAGTGACCCTGAGCACTCATTAGGGCTGGTTTTTGCTTACCTGTTCTTCTTCACTCAGCACTGCCTATGAGCTCCAGTAGAGAGCCCAAACCTCACAGTGCTAGACACTGTTGTGCATCTCCTCAGCATCCCACCATTGGGAGCTAATAGCACATTGCTGCTAAGGGGAGTCCTGGCCACCACTGGAGCCAGCAATCAAATCCTTCAGACAGGGGAGGAGTAACGTAATAAGCACAGAAGCCTCACAGCAGTAAAGGGCAAGGAGCCATGAATTATTTCTGCAAAAATCACCACATTAATTAGAAAGAATGTATCACTTCTTTATGGTTTTGGGTTTGGAGGAGGGCAGAGAAGAAAGAACCTTTGATGGCTGGGGAAAGGCAAAGACAAAGTGTCTCCTAGTAGCTTGATGAATGAACAGGTCACAGCAGCACAGGGAAAGTGAGGATTTCTGTTCTAGCTGACGAAAAGGGTGTTTCTGCAAGCAATTGCAGAGGTTGGAGCAGGCCAGAGACATTTTGGGCTTTACCTAAGGCTTGGGCAGTTTGAAAAACAATCTACTCACAAATTTCTGTGCTAATTGCTAAATCTGCTCTTTAGGAAACTTGCCTTCCCATCTTTGCTCTGTCATGATCTGCTGTGAAATATAAGGCCTGCTGCTTAGATCCTCCATGCTGCCCAGCCCTACTTGCACACACAGCAGTAGCAGCCATTGAGTAACATCAGTAATAACCCAGAGAGGCGCCTGCCTCCAAATCCAAGGAGTGTTCACAGTGAATCCTTATACCACCTAGGCTTCAGCCAGCCTATCCTCCAGCAAAGGACTGGGTGACTACAAAATACCTGTACCAGAACTACACAAGTTGCACTCCAGCAGCCAGTGAACTGTATTACTCATCAAGCTGTTTTCATGCCCATTTCCATGTCATTACTTTAACCAAAACTTTTGATGATATTCGTTGCTTATTGACAGACTCTTCTAAGCCAAGTCTGTCTGGATGTTCAAATAAATGAATGCTTTCAGGAATGACTGTGAAAATATATCCAGAAAAATGTGTCAATTTTCATTTCTATTCCCAGCTTCACCCTCCACCACTGTCAATAGCTTTTATGAATATACATATTTTTCAGCTTGGAAAAGAAAAGCTTATTAAAAACTCTGTGGAGAAAATAACACAATGATTGTGAAACATTACCTCACATAGATGAGATGAGGAAGGCAAAATAAGTCCCGAGATACATTTTTTCCTTCTTGCAAAATTGAGTCACAGCTTAAATAAGAAAAAAGCCCCAAAGTAAAGGAACCTCAAAAATGACCATGAAAGAAAGGTGAAAACTCTTCCTCTGGCATTTTAGTTTGAGCACCTATGAAGAGAAGGAATAAAAATGAAGTGTGGAATATCTAATGTATCTGAATTCAGGGGAAAAAAAAGGAAAAAATGAAAAGACCTGTGAAATATGCTGTTCAGGTGTTGCAGGACCTATGGCCATTAAAAGCAAGAAGTATGACTTATTTCAGCTAACCTGTGGTGTCTCTCACACCAAGCATCCACCTCTTCAGACTGTGAGTTTAGATTTCATAACAGTATCTCACCTCTCAGATGACACTTGAAAACCGTCAGTTCAGCTGAGCAGTTCCTATCACCTGGGGAACGAAAAGCCAGCATGAGGAAAGGGACCTCATTACAAGGTCCTTTGCTGACAGAGGCATTTGGTGGCAGCAGCTTCCCAGGTCAGTGCTCACCCTCTACTGTTCTAGAGAAGAAATGGAAAAAAACTACCAAAGTCATTGCAGGAGGAAATTCAGATTGTGCTGAAGGTAGTGGGCATTTCCCTTTGGCCATAGTGTGCCTGTGCCAGCCTGTGAAGGGTAACATCCTGGGTGGAACAAAACACTTTCTGATTTCTGTGAGGTCCAGAAGCAACAGATCTATCGCCAGCTTGAGAGCTTTCCCAAGTGCTGAGCACATCTGTACAGCTCCTGGCACATCTGGGTAGTGGATTTCCTGCAGCGACCATGCTTGCGCTGCTTGACACAGTCGGATTTTTGTTTTGTTGTGTTTTTCTAGATGATCTTGGCTGTTGAAAATGGGAAATGCAGACAGGAATACGTTTGGAGAATGGTAATGAGAGGCCATAAAGAGTTTGCTAATACAGTTTGTACATTCATTGTATCCCCAGCTTTCTTTATGGGCTAATTACTATGCAGGCTCATGTTTGGTTTCTGAGCAGTTGGGAAACTAGTTGGAAGGTGTGTGCTGCAGCTACACTGTCTCATTATGCCACTTGCTTCCTCAGTTGGAAAAATCATCTCTGACAAGCCACTTTCCTGGGTGCAGAGCTCAAAAGACACCAAGAGGCTTGGGGCTCGATGAAAGGTATTTGATGTCAATAGCATTTGACATATGCGGGTTTGATATGTTCCTGGCTTCTAAGTGATGCCAAAAATGCAGCTTATGAGAATAATATAAAGGCAGAGGACAGAGATCTAACCTCCTTCAGATAATTGCTCTGAGTTGTTGCAAGGTGACCTTCATCCCCACACAGACAGCTTATTGGTGAGAGTGCAAAAACATTTATCTCACCCTCTATTCCATGGGCACATAAGAGGCCGTAAATGCTGCTGAGAAAACATTACTGACCCTGTGCTTGCTGTACAGGTAGGGCGTTGTGGTTTAACCCTACCTGGCTATAAGCCCTTACTGACCCACTCCCTCACTTTCCCCTGTAACCACATGTAGTTGTTACTTGGGAAGACAAATGCCATCGCTTCAAACTTCCCCTTTTCCTTCTTCTCCCACCAGATTTGCATGCTGAGCACAATGTCATATGGTGTGGAATATCCCTTTGGTCAGTGGCAGTCAGCTGTCCCAGCTGTGTCCCCTCCCGGCTTCTTGTAGAGAAGCAGCTGGGAGGGCAGAGGCAGTATGAAAAGCTGAAAAAGTCCTTGGCTTAATTTAAGCATTGCTTGGCAACAACTAAAACATCAGCGTGTTATCAACATTATTCTCGGCACAAAACCGAAACATAGCATCATAAAAGCTACTATGAAGAAAATAACTCCATTCCAGCCAAAACCAGCACAGTAGGTTAGATGGTACCCTTTATACAAGGACAAGGGTAACTGTCCTCAGACTTCCCAAACAGGTACTGTCTGTGATGCTTTGTAGTCCCCTTGGTAGGACCAAAAATGTGGTCTGTAAGCAGAAACAGTCCTGCAGCATGAAACCTTCCAAAGGCGTAAATAAAACACTCTTACCAGCCTCCTCCTGCCCTTGGGCATGTGTCTGGGCATCCGGGCAGAGAGAAACAGGAGCTAAGAGCCAACACTGCTCCTTTTTCCTCGAAAAGCAGGAGATGAGGATTTTAGGGGTGCCACCCTTCACAGCTTTGCCCCATCCCTTGCTTCCTGCAGAGACTGGTTCATCCCCTTTCGAAGGTACAACTTACTGCAATTAAGCGAGTCCTAGACTAGGCCTTTAACTGATTATAATTAAATTAGAGGTGAGGCAGAACATGAATAATCTGAAAACACTCAGCACCTGCATGCTGAGCTGGAGGCTCAGTGTTCCTCGGCAGCCATGAGAGACAAACACCGACATGGACACGGAGGCCTCCATTTCCCTCCCGCGGCATGGCAGCCACCGCCTCTCCCCAGGGACCCGGACAAGGCTGGTGAAACGTGCTGTGGCATGGCGCAGAAGGGGAAGCTGTGTCTACCCAATTTCATAGTGTTACTTGGCTGTGTGCATAACCCTCAGAGGAAGACATCCTTCCCACCCGCCCCATGGCAGCACCGCTCACCCTACCACACGGCCCTGAGCAGCGCCAGGGAGGCTCAAGGCAGAGCCGACAGCCCACATGGCTCCTGAAATGATTTCCACGTCTAGATGGGAAGGAAGGGCCCCCCACTCTCTCCTGCCTGTATGGCTCCAGCCGCCCAGTCAGTCAGCAGGGCTTCAGTGGCCACGCCAGTCCCTGTCATCACAGGTGCAGCCGCAGGGCCAGCCGCCATCTTGGCCCCACGCCTCACCATGAGGAGAGGCTGTCAGGGAGCCTGAGGCAGCTGCAAGCTCCCCACCACTGTGCAGAGGTCTCTGCAGCAGAAAGAGAAACCTGGGGGTTGTGCATGTCCCCCCACAAGTGTCGCATTTGCTATTTCACCATCCCAGTCACACACTGCTGAATTTCTCCCTCTCAGTCCTCAGCTGGCTCCTCTGCACAGCCCCTGCTGGTGTCCCTGTGCCCAGGACAGGCTTAACTGCATGCCCAGTTGAGGAGATGCCAGTGCCCAACACCCTCCGCATGCCCTTCGCCTGTGGCAATTTTAGCGGAGAAGCCCACGGCGGGAAAGATGAGATCCCTCCTGGTGATGAGGGAGAGGGACGGCCGAGGGCCCCTGGGCAGTGCGAGCTGCCCGCCCAGGCTCAGGTGAAAGAATGGCTGTAATAAACAGAGGAAATTGCACACAACCTCCTTGTCTGGACATTTCCATGAAATTCCGCTCCAAGGTAAAAAACTGCTTTTCACACTGTGCTCCCAAATGTAGAAATAAACAGGAAAAACAAGCTTCTCTTTTACTGATTCATCTTCCTTGATGTCAAAGCAGCACAGAGCCACAAGTTGGGAATATTAATGATGCTCTGGCTGGGCTGGGCAGCGCCGCACGGCCCCAGAGCCCCTGATCAACATGTGCATCAAACACCAGGATGGGAAAGGAAATAGGTTTGTGCCTGCCTTTGCTCACTGAGTGTTTTCTCAGCTGTATTCCTTCTTTCAAACGTCCAAGAGTGACTTACCTCTCCCTGAATATCAACAGCTGCAGTTGGTTCTTAGTGAATTGCTTTGCTGTTTAATGAGAGCAACTTCCATGCTTGCTTAGATTTTGCATCTCCTACTGTCGGGGCCACAATTAATCAGTCCTTCCTTTGGGAAGAATATTTTCTGCCCTCCAGCTGCCCCTGTTCAGAGAAAGCTGTCTGCTGAAAGCCCTCACACCCATGTCAGATGCAGTTGTTGCCCGTAAAGACATAGACAGTCTAAAGGTGCCTTTGAAGCCCAGTTCACTTAAAAACTTTTGAAAACTACTGCCATAAATCCCATAGCTAGAAGCCATGGATGGAGGCAGGGCACGGCTGGGATGGCCCCACAGCTGCTTTTTAAGGCAGAGTGTAACAGTCCACAGCACACTTCAGAATCAAGCCCTGTACGTGCAAGAAGTGGTATTGCATTCCCAGGGATATCTTGCTAAAATCTCCAGAACAGAAAATCACTATTTCCTACCATAAAATTCTAAATTCTATCCACCTCCTTCTAGCCTTTTTTTTTTGCAGGCTGCAATTCCCATCTATTCAAATTCACGCCTTTTACCCATTGCTACAGTATTTTACTGAGAGCTCATACATTTCTAAATACCATATATAATCTCTCTGAATTCCGTTTGGACTAGAAATTGTATATGCACATAATAAGACATAATTTGAAAGACGCAGATAGAGATAAATTTGTAGGGTATACAACTCCAAAGTGGAACAGTTGCATACAGTTTATGTACTTCATATAGGTCCTACAGCAGCTACCCAGCTGGAAATCTAAACATCAGACCTGGAAAACACTTTTGAGAACACAGGCAAAAGAGAATGAGTAATTTGCCAAAGACACACGGAATCTTCAAGAGCACCAAGAGCAGGAGCAAGATCTCCCCAGTGAAATTTAAAATGCCAGCCCTAAAACTCTCCCTGGTACAACACTGCACATCTGTTTCTCTGCTTTCTTTCTTGGGTATTTTATACCTGCTTCATAAGTATCTTTTAACAACATTAAAAAGGAATAAAAACCATGCAGGTGCTTCTATTTATGACTAAGGAACTTTCTTTA
The DNA here is from genome assembly GCA_013400615.1 of Syrrhaptes paradoxus. Taxonomy (NCBI): domain Eukaryota; kingdom Metazoa; phylum Chordata; class Aves; order Pterocliformes; family Pteroclidae; genus Syrrhaptes; species Syrrhaptes paradoxus. The sequence continues at coordinate 79,010 of VZTO01000898.1, read as the reverse complement.
GAAGTTCACAAGAACAAAAAATCAATGTGTGTTCCAAGGCACAATAAGATTTCTGAGCAAGCCTTCTTTATTATTCAATTTAAGCACAACTAAAACATATAGCTGTTTCAAATTTGGCTCCTGTCTGAAGCATGCCTTGCAGAACAATGTTTCTCTCTCCCTGTAATTCTGGCACCACAACACCAGTTTTATTTGCCAGGCCTAGTGAACAATGATCTATCCATCCCGTCATGCATATTATGTCAAATTTATTACGGCAGCTTTTCAGCATATTTCCAGTCAAGGCTTCATTCTTCTTACAGATTCTGCAAATGAACAACAGTTTTAGTTACAAATGCCTCCCTGTGAGGCAGCACTCCTGACAATAGAACTGAACTTACTGTATTTCTTGCAGAATTGTGACACCCGTATAACCAATCATGATGACACATTGCTGAGAAACACCATTTTGCTCTGCAGTTGATATATTCCCAACTCAAAATGAACAGGAGCGATACTGGGAGTCATTCAGGCCTTGATTAGTACTTGAATAGATCAAGCATATATCTTCATGTCCCGATAGGAGAAGACAACCCAAAGAATTAACTGCCCACAGCCAAGGCCCTGAACCTCTGGAGAGGTTTGTCCACAGAACGAATGACACACATGTGGAAACATGAATATCAAATATACACGTCACAAACCAGAGACAACTGCAAGATGTTCTTGACAAATGGTGGCAGTGATAATGAGTGTCTGGACTAAATGATTATTTTCCCTTTTTGACCGAGAGCACCTACAGATTTACACTAGCTCTGACCCAGGAAGGCATTACCACCTGGCTATACTGGGGCTCACTGACTTCAATGGCAGCGCTCGCGTGCAGGCAGGTAAATGAACTGGGGTTTGGGCAGGAAGAAGCCCTGCCTGGCTCTTCCCAGCTGGTGGGGCAAGCACCCAGTACCCATACCAGTGAAATACTATTTTCAAGTAAGGAAACAGAGTCCAGCCTCTGCTGTGCAAATTCTGAGCTGTGAACAGCTCTGAGCTGCACTGGATATAAAGGAACGGTTATAGCATCCCCCCACGAGACTCACCGCCTTCTCCTCCCTGACCACAGCTCTGCTCTGTGCTCTTCTCCCCTTACGATGGCCAAGCAACACAGCTATGGTCTCACCTCTCCTCTGTTTTTTTTCTGCAGCAGAGCCTTGAGCCAGCCCTGGGGAGTTCTGTGTGCTGAATGCGGCACAGACAGCTGTGTCCAGGAGCTAGGCAAGGTGAGAAATGTTTGTGAAAAACTCTTCTTCATTTTGCTGAAGGTTTAACTATGTTGTCCTAATCCTCTCAACTCTGCAAGCCCCACAGTCCATGCAAATCATAGCAGCCCTGGAATTTCTGTTGGAGCAGGGTGACAGATACTTACGAGCATTAGTATACAAGACGTTCCCGCTGCTCTGACAATCTGCTTCTCATGAAGAGCACAGGTATGCTGTATTATCAGTATCACACCCAGAGAAGATCATTAATTTGATTACTCATAAATGGACCATATATCACGAAGGGCACTACCTACCAGGTCAGCTCACCAAGGATCAAGCCATGGGTGTAGCTTACCAGAATCAGTTCTCCAGCAAATATAGCCCCAGGGCTTAATCCTAAAGCAGCAGTGTTGGGTGACAGCACTCAGAAATGAGTGCAGGGAGACAAGGCACTGTCTTCAGAGGGGATGCAAACAATAAACTCCTTTGCAGGTCCTGGTTGCAATACAGCTGTAAGTAGGTGAAAGTCTAATAAACCCCTCAGAGGACAAAACGAACTAACAAAACCATCAGCATCCATCTGTCGTTTGTCAGGGAACACAACTTCTGTCCTCGGTCTTTGCTTATAGCAAAGCACATGCTTAAATGGTTTCCTGCAGCGGGATGTCTTTGCTGAACTGAGACCTGCAGGAGCCATTGATCATTTCCATTGGTAAACAACCTTGTTTTTCACCAAGCAGAGAATATATGGACGGAAAAATGCAGGCTGTGGACTAAAAGGTTTGCAGCAAGCCCAGAATCTAAGGGAACAACTGGGGCCTAAAACTAAGGAGGAAAAAAAAAAAAGGGGAAGAAAGGTTTGGACTCCCCCTTCCTCCAACATCCCTTGGAGACCAACAGCTTCTTTTCCAATGAAGCACTCAGAGCACCTTCCAAAATGAAACATCATAGTAGAGTACAATTCATGCATCCAAAGTTTTCTTACCAAAACCAGAAAACATCCAGGAAAAAAACAGACATTGTCTCTGCCACAGGAAAGCTAAGGTTTTGTCATGTGAATCAATACAAACCAGCACAACACTGCTTTATTTTCAGTATAAGCTGTTATTTCCTAACTTTCAGTGAAAAACATCCATTCCAAATGGCCATTTGTCTTCATGTGCAAAAGAAAATATTCAGTCACAGTACTTCAAACGAAGATCATTGTTCTCATAGGAAAATAAAAAATTCAGTCAGCTGTGAGCTCTTTGCTTCCTAACTCTAGGTAGGACTCTTCTGAGCTGAAGGTTATCTGTGACTGCCAGATTACAGATTTGAGGTGCTTTAGAGTTTTTAATATTTTTTTTCTTTCTACTATACTTATTTTTGTGGCCTCTAAGTGTGGTGGTGTGTAAAAAATAGTAGCATTTCTAATTAAAATCCTCACTAATAGAAATTTAAACAATTCCAAGGTCAGGAATGTTTATTTATTTAATGAAGGTAACCAAGGTAATTCAAAATATCCTCAGTATCTGAAACACTGGAAATTTCTTGGACTTTCACATGATTTGCCTCTAGTGGGATTTTTTGTTTTCTCCTCCAGATTTCTGTATATTTAGACTTATTTCCAAGACTGACCAACATTACCCATGGTATGAGAGCTACAGGAAAGGCCAAGGAAAATAGCTTAAATCAATATTTTTCATATAGAGGTACTTTTTTTCTTCAACTCAGGTGAAAAAAACAGAATGACCTCTTACTTTAGCAACTACTATTTAAAGGACCATCAGGAATTTAAAAAGACAGTGCTGTATTTATCCCAAAATGAAAGGCTGCCCTTCCGAAGGGTTTAAAAGGTTCTTCATGAGTGCACCTTTTTTGTTTTTTCACAAAATACATATCAAGATGTTATTTTCTCCTCAAATTTCCTTCAAAACTATTCCCATCTGCCACTGTCAGCAAGTCTCTTACCTTAGGGAAGGGATCGCTATAGCTGTGTTTAGGTTATCCCTAGTTCCACCATAATTACATTGTGTTTAAAGAGAAAAACACTGTGATTTTCTGTTTCGTATGGAAACTGGAACCAGTGCTGGAGCTCACCCACCATATTATAGCCAGGCTCCTGGCTGATTCGTTCTTCCTGCTGATGCCATGTCCCCTTCCCTTTCATGGAGGTAAGGCAAACATGGAGATAAGGAGAAGAAGAAAAGAAAAAAAGAAACTAAAAAAAAATAATCACTCTCAAGTTTCTTGAAATACATCCCACCTTGCTTTGGGCTGTTTTCGATTGGCATCTGTATAATTAGTTCCTGCTCACAGTTTCTGTGATAATTGCACTCTCTATTAATTGAGCATATATTGTACTCCATGCAGGCAGCAAGTGATGAAGCTGTCGGTATTTTGTTAGCTATTATGCTGCCTGATTCTTATGGGCTGTTTGATATCGGTAACAAATTAGCCAATTTATATGTCATAAATAAGATTCAAAAGCCCTACTTTATCAGCTGGAGAGAAAAATACTGTTATCTTGGTTGACAAAATGCTTGTACTAAGATTCCTTGTGCCTTTTGGCAAGAATTCATCAGAGCAGATGTATTCCTTCTATTGGGCACCATTTGGTTCAATTATTCTTAATGTTTAATGGCAGAATAATTGGACCAAATGGTAATATATACTCCAATAAAATACTTTTATCAAATGCTTTAATTGCTGGATCTCTATAACTGCAGAGCTGAGCTCTTTATTCTGCGTATTGACATTCGACAGATCATGATCTTAATACATTACTTTCATAAATCTCTTGATGAGCTTTATCAGACGTGAGCACCAAACCCCTGGAAACAGGTCCTCTGCTGGTAAATGGGCTGGGGAATTGGAACAAATAGGAGAAAACGCAAAGTGACTTAAAGATACTCTTCCATAACCCCAGGCCCTTCTGCGCAGCCACCCTGAGCAGGAGGAGAAAGAGTTGGGGTGGCCATGCTTGTTCTGTGCATTCAAGACATGCTCCAAACATCATCTCCCTGGTAGTGAGCAGCTTGGCCTAAGTGGCAAAGCAGCTTCTTATTTTCTACTTTTTCGTCATTTAAAGTTCTTGTGCTCAAGGTGTTGCCTTGGGCAAAACTCTCACTAAACCATCAAGAGTTGTGACAGTGACCCACACTCCATGGAGTCAGCACAGTCTAAATCAGTTGAAAACAAACACTCTCCTGCCCCTCCACTGGTGACTAGAAAACAAACAGCCAGAGGATGCCAGGAGACGGAGTGAGCGGGAAGGAGGTGCAGAGCCAGGGGAGAAGCTGTAGACAGATCTGTAGACAGATTTTATTTTTAAACTGATATAAGGAAAAAGCACAGAAATACCTGACAGTGCTACCTGCTCTCATTTGTCTGTGTCCTGACCTCCACACCACCAAAATCCCTGCAGGCAGCACACTGGTTTCAGTGTGTACATCAGCTCTAGGACCCGGACATGCTTGTGCAAGCAGGTGACATCCTAGTTTCTGCAAAAACAGGGAGTATCCAGGCAGACAGAGCAGCAGAGATGACAGTAAGAGAAGTGAGTCCCTCCTGGGTCCCCAAACAGCACCGCTCTCCTGAGACACACGCTTTATCTCCAAACACCGAGCAAATACTAAAGCGGAGCAAAATCCCTTGTGAAGAAGTCTGCTGGGGATTGTTAGAGGATTAAGCAGAGCAGAAGGAATGGGGAAGAGATGTATTTTTAAAGCTTCTCAATTAGTTTCTAATTGCTGGCATCCAGCCAGCCTGGAGAGACGGGGAAGGGATAGGAGCCGAGGGGCTGCAGCAGTTGATCCCACCACAGAGTCCCCCCACAGCCACAGAACAGAATCGCTTGGGCTGCTCCAGTGCCAGCCTTCACCCTGCACTCCCACTCCTACCTTAAGTCTGAGAAATGAAACATTTCACTGTTACCCACGTATTTACTGTGCCCATTTAATAAGCAGAATTCTACCAGAAAGTTGTTTTGTTCTTACCAATTTTTCTTTTGTCCATTCTAGAGAAAGACAGAATTTATAAAAATGGAAGGGGGAAAGTGTGGTGGAAAATCCAACCTGCTAAAGCTTTAATCACAATATTGCATTTATGTATGCTACAAGGAAAACCAGGAATCTTCTGGGGATCTTTTGGCTCCAAGAATCAGCTCTGAGAGTTTAGTTGTCAACAAAGCCAGATATTGGCCAAATTTTCACACTTCAGAATTTTCATTTTACCAAGAATCAAAACTTCTGGTAAAAGCTTTCAGACAAACATTTCCAATCAGCAAATACACCAAACTGTGTTACACCTGACTGTGTGGGTCACAAAATCCTTCCAGCAGTCCCATTAACAACTCCATTGCTACCCCTGATCACGGCTTGCAAACATGTCAGGACTTAGCTAATATTTAGTCAAACTGTCTTTGGTGTATTAACAGTGTGGTCAGAGGAAACTCCACAGCCGAGAGACCTGTTAAGTCCATTCAATAACACACTTCAATTTTAACATTGTTTTTCTACAGCAGAGCTATTCCACAGTGACTGGATTTCAGACACGCAACCAGAGGACACATCCAAAAGGCATCTTTCCACAGTCTCCATCACCCACCCTGCAAAAATACCAGGCAGAAAGACCCAGTGAGCACATTTCCAGTGGAGCAGCAGCTCAGCTTCACCGAAGCAGGAGGCACAGGCGGGGAGGGGCAGTCTCCGTGACCTGTCCCCAGCGTTAGAGCAGACATGGTCCTGCTATGCTGGGAGAGGAAAGGAAGTTATTGCAAACCATTAAAGTAGCACCTACTCTTGAGTTGCAAAATCAATGTTCCATTGTGAACTGCATATACCGAGTTAGGAATGGAGGGGCCTGGGACGTCTGTAGAGACACTAGACAGCTGGTCCTGAAGGCTGGAAGCAACACAGGCCCTTTCCGAACTAATACCCATCTTAGAAGAGGCTCGAACACAGGGTGTGGGTGGTTCTGTTACACCAGCAACAGACAGCAGAACAAAAGGGACCAAACATAAAAGTCCTGCCATACAGGCTGCAAACACAGGCTTTGCTTCTGCTGCTGCTCCTGCAGTTCAGATCTTTGCAAGATCTGGAAATAACTGGGGAAGAACCCGAGCTGTGATGTGAAAAAGCTCAAGCTTAATGATGAAACCTGGAAATCGGTTGTTAGAAAGAGGCACAGCTTTGGCAGACCCCTCCGTGTCTTTTGAAAGCAAGCCGATTTCAAAGCGCAGCCTCATGAGGACAGAGAGGGGAATTTCCCAACTAGAAAAGCCAATGCAGCTGTCACGCAAGAACAGGCTGGTTTCAGCAGATGGAGCGTGACAGCAAGAATTCTTCAGGCTTGTGAGCAGCAGTTTCTAGAATGGGTATAATCCAGAAGAGAGTGGAAAAATCAATAGATGGATAATGTTAAGGAAATCAATAGAATTGAAGCTCTAAGGCTGAGTTGTACACGTGGAGAACTGACACTGACACTAGTTGGCTGTTGTCCTCAGAAGTTTTGTCTTGAAAAGGACAAGGGGAAGCACATGGCATTTGGGACATCGGCATGAGAGCAGCAGTATCCTGCACCCATCAAGGGGGTAATGGAAAAAAAGATTAATTTTCTTGCAAGTGATATTCTGCATGTCTGAGAAAATTTACTTTCTGCTCTGACTATTCTCTGAAGCGAATTTAAGGACTGATTACCAGATGTTCATCAGACAAACTCTAGAGGTGTGTTATATCAAACATTTCACCAGGGCTATAAGACAATAGTTACAGAAAATTAAATGCAAAATAATGTATTGCTTCATTTTCCCTGTGTTTTGCACATGCTTATTTAGAGTACAACTCAAAGGGGATTAACATCTTCACATCTGAAGTGTTGTTCCTCCTGCTGTACAATATGGGAAAAGCACTTGGGAAAACTAGAAAAAGCTGCTGGCACTAAGGGCTTTCTAGCACCTTGGGAACTCAGGGTTTAGGCTGAGCAGTGCTAATCAGTGATGCTGAACTTCAGTGAATGGACAGATTAAGAAGGTCCAGGAATAATACTGGGAATTTGTCTAATTTCCTATTAATACTGGCTTCTTTGGGCCAACCCTAACAATTTATATCAGTCAGGAATGCTCCTAGGAACGCTACAGTCAGAATTCCTAAAGTCTTTTTTTTTCATATTTCCCTCAGAAAGTGGAAAACCAAAAGGGACAGCGAGAAAAGCAGCCCATCAACCTCAGTGAGTGGGGAAAAAACAGGGAGAGTTTACAGCTCAGCTTGCTCAAACATCTCCAGCTGCCAACACCAGCTGGCTTCCCTGGCACCTTTTGAGACGCAAGTCAAACACATCCTAACAACCTACACAGGAGCAGAGGATTTCAGGCTCAATATCTTCTAATGATAAAGAAAGGATTGACACCTTCATAGTAGAGTTGAAGTTTGTCCATGGCATAGAAGTGCAAAGGGCAGGACCTATGTTGGTCTGCATTTGCTAGGCAAACCCCATCTCATCCTTGCTTGGTGGCAGAGGGAGGATGAGCCCTTTGATGTTCAGTGGTAGCACTCCTGGTCTCTCCTGTTGAAAGAGATTGAGCTCAAGAGATGTTACAGCTGTAGGAGATTAACATCATGCTGCTGCCAGTGTCCTTTGAAGGAAGCCTCTGGTCCCACACACCTGGAGGATAAGGTCAGTTTTGCCAAGCAAGCAGCCCAGGTAAGGCAGGGCACCAAGGGCCATTTACTTCCTGAACCGTGCTGCCTTGCAGGGTAAAGTCTTTTAATTGAAGCAAAAGGAAGGACAATTGTTATGGGAACTGAGCTGCTGAGCACTGGCCAGTGTTTGATCACAGAGCCAAACAGGGCAGTGCTCCTGAACAAAACAGCATTTTCTAAACTCCTCTGCTGACCCATCTGTGAAACAAAGGAGGAACATCTCTCCTAAGTACTTGCTGCAATGCCCTTTCTTGCCTGTTATTTTTTATTTCTTTTTTTGGAGTGGCTGGAGAGCAGCAATCGGCATCTAGCTGTAAAGAGGCTGCCACATGCAATTACAGAGGGAAAGTCTTGAAGGACACAGTGCCGAAGCAGAGAGACATTTGAAATAAACTTAAGGGGAACAGCTTTGTTTAGCTGCCTGGCCTTTCGCTGCCCTGTAATTCCTTATGTCGATTATAATAGAAAGATCAAATTTCTCATTTTCCCATCTCTGTGTCTAGAGAAATGCAAAACCTCTTATATCTGATCTCTCCGAGCCCTCCTTTCCCAGATTCACTCACCAATACTTTGTCACTGTCACCCTGTTGACAATGGCTGCTTGTACATATGTGTGTGTTCAGAAGAGCTGCTCTGGTAAATACAAAGGACCTAGTTTCCAAATCCCACCATGCTGCACATCCCAACAGCATGTGATTCACAGAGTAACCTGTTTCTGTCAGTTGTTCCCTCCTCTCCAGCCTTGGCTCTCTCTGTTAGATTTCATTACAAATTAGCCTGGATTTAATTGGGAGTTGATGGCCAGGCTACTTCCCCATCTTTAGACACAACAAGGTCCAGGACAAGGCATCTCCTGTCCCAAGATGAGGGGAGAAGGGAATATTGTACCTGTGTCATTGCTCTTGCTGTCTCCTTCTTGATGATGCGGGGGCACTCGAAGGACACAAGGATGGCAGAGGTGGGAAACCACCATGGCTCCGGTGTGGAGCTTCTCCCTTGAAAGCAGTGTGAGATACAGAAGACTCCTGGAGCAGAGCCTTCCCCAAGGCCCAGTGAGGATCCACCTGCCATCCTCATCCAGTCCTGCACGTTTCCTCCATTTTTCTTCCCTTTGCCTGCCCATCAAGGTCACTTTGTACTTAAGTAAAAAGCACATGAAAAGGGAGCTCACTGCAAGCAGCCTGCATCTATCCACACATCAGAATGGAGGCAAGTCCCGTCTCCAGCCTGGCACTGTGATCCAAAATATGCAGAAAACCTTTTTCCTCATCAATGCCCTAAATCCTATAGAAAAGGAACAGCTCCAAGAAATGGGGAACATCATATGCTATGCAGTACTCTACTGTTACTGTCCCTGCACCACTGAGCACCCACAAACATGGGCAGAATAGGGAATGCAAAAGGATAAATTCGTGTATGCACTAAAAATCCTTCTGCAGTCTGCAGGATGGGGCTACCAGGTTTTGGATAAGTTGAATCTTATCTCATAGTAGTTCTCTCTGAGGAATAACATGCAGTAATCCACATACACTTTTATTTTTAATCTTTAGCTGGTACTTTGTGAGGCTGAACAAAGACACAGACGTGTTCAGGATTCTACCAAGGGTGCATCTGTCTCTGGATGAAAGGATCCTGACATCAAACTGACTGCATCTGGGCTAGAAAAAGTTTTAAATCACTTGGATCAACACAAGTTTTGCACGAAAGTACAAACACATACCATGATTTCCTCTGGGTGACAGGCAAATCCTGTTATTCTACTTATGAATGGGCCTCATTAAGGAGAAAAAAAAATTGTTGGTGCAACCTGTTCCTTTTTAAATTAAACATATTAAAGTTGATAGATATCCCTAATTCTCTGTTCGGTCTTTATGCATTGCAATAACTTTTTCCATTGTTAAGGAAAGTCTTGAGTTTGCATAATCTGCTTCTCATTTCCCTGGCAGCTGCAGATCATTCTTGGTGACTAAAAAAAGTTTCTTTCAAGAGTCCACCAGGTCTGCCCTCCTTTTTCCTCCCTGTACCTACAAGTTAGGAAGAAAATAAGAAAACAAAACCTTACCAACAAGCGTTAAATCCTATCAAATCAGGCTGGAAGGTCACCTCATCCATCCTGCTGCCCTGAGGCAAAAATCAACTCTCCTTAAGCCACCTGACAGATGCTCATCTAACTAAACCACTTCCACTGATGATTTCACAGCCCATTCCTTGGCTCACCTCATGGCTACAAGTTTGACCTAAATGTCCCTTACCACAGTCAAAGCTCCTCACTGCTTGTCCTGTCCACACTGGACTTGAGGAAGACTAATCCTCCTTGAACAGTATTTATTCTCTCTTTGAAACAGCTCTTTACATGTGTGTCTAGCTTTCCTGCGCTTTTTCAGTCCTCTTTCTATCTCTTTGAACATAACTGTCTACAAGTACTTCTGTGAAACACAGCCCCGTCTCAGAGCCCAACGCTCCTGAACCGGCAAGTCAAACTGCTTCTCTGCCCGTTTCCACTCCTGTGTTTATTCCTGTTGTATAGAAGCGAGCGGAGAACACAGGAGGTGAAGTCTGAGCCTCCCTGATGGCAGTGGACAGGTAGGGAAGAGGGATTGTGAGGACTCTAGGACATTTTTTTGGGCTGGCGTACACCAGCTGCACATGGTCACTAATGGTGGCTGGCAGCACAGCGTTAGGCTGCTGGCAGGTGGGCTGAGCAGAGTGCACCCAGTTCCCAGGCAGGTGCCTGGATGCTCACGCAATGCATCCAGCTCCAGACCAGCCAGCCCAACCCTGAAAACCGAGCAAAACTCAGCAGTGTGGGCGCTCTGCCATTTTTGAGGACGACACCGTAAGCAGCGAGGAAGCACATGGATGGAAAAGTGGGAAAAAAAGGAAACAGGAAGTCGTAGGAGAGGAAAGAATCTAAGATGCTGAATTAAAATGTGCAATCATCTGTTTCCCCCACTTGCCCCTTGCTAGAGATGACCTTAACATCAAAAGAAACTCCAGTTTTCTGAAAGTCAGCAAAAAGAGAAACAAGGCACAAAAATCTCACAATCAGTTCAGAGGCTTACAGAAGCATCCACTGCTAGCATTTTACATGTCATGTTATAAAGCACTAAGCCTAAGAAGTTTTTGGATTTCTGTAACTCAGTTGACAGCTTTTATTACAGGGCTTTGCAGCACCCAGCCTTGTGCACACAGGCTTCCTGGCTCTTCCAGCCCCGCAAGGCTGCTCCGACCCGTGTTTCGGGCCACTCTGAGTAGACTCTGCTAGCACTGGACTCATCCCTCAGCACGAGGGAACAGAACAACAGAAATAACAGAATCATTTAGGTTGGAAAAGACCTTTAAGACTATTGAGTCCAACCGCTAACATCGCCAAGTCCACCACTAAAGCATGTCCCTAAAGCACCACGTCTGCCCATCTTTTAAATACCTCCAGGACTGGTGACTCAACCACTTCCCTGGGAAGCCTGTTCCAGTGCTTGATAACCCTTTTGGTGAAGAGATTTTCCTAATATCCAATCTAAACTTCCCCTGGTGCAACTTGAGGCTGTTTCCTCTTGTTCTATCACTGTTACTTGGGAAAAGGCTGACACCCACCTCACCACAACCTCCTTTCAGGTAGTTTTAGAGAGCGATAAGTTCTCCTCTCAGCCTAGAACCATCCAGGCCAACCGGACACGTAATAACCAGAGGGTAGTGCAGGTGCCGAGGTCTGAAAATCCCCAAGGTCACCAGGCAAGGCTCCCCTCAGGGGGCAAGGCAAGAGGCACAGTGCCGCTCTTGACTGCGAAAGGACATCCCTACTCAGGAGCTCTCCTGGTGACTGATTTGCACTGATGTGCTGTTCCAATCACAGCAGTTTTGCATGATAGCAGCTGCTTTGCCGGATGTAGGGAAGAACATGCTTGACAAACAGGATAGTAAATGTATGTTAAGGACATTACTCTAGAACTCCCAGCTGTTATACTTTCGCTGTGAGAATTTCAAGGTATCTTGTTAAAGACGTAACACAATGTCAGCATTAACAGTACTCTCGTGTTTTCCCTTCTAAGTGTCCAATCCTACTGTGCTTTATTAATACAGGCTGAAATTTCAAGATTTAAAGGCTAACTAAATCCCACTTAAAACTTTCATAAAGGGGATTAACTGGAACTTACCTGCTGCTTACACTGCTGTTCGTTTTCTGGAGGAGCAGTAATTCTCCTGTATGTGCCTTTTGGGTTTAAGGTATCCCAGGCTGGCTGGNCAGGTAGTTTTAGAGAGCGATAAGTTCTCCTCTCAGCCTAGAACCATCCAGGCCAACCGGACACGTAATAACCAGAGGGTAGTGCAGGTGCTAAGGTCTGAAAATCCCCAAGGTCACCGGGCAAGGCTCCCCTCAGGGGGCAAGGCAAGAGGCACAGTGCCGCTCTTGACTGCGAAGGGATGTCCCTACTCAGGAGCTCTCCTGGTGACTGATTTGCACTGATGTGCTGTTCCAATCACAGCAGTTTTGCATGATAGCAGCTGCTTTGCCGGATGTAGGGAAGAACATGCTTGACAAACAGGATAGTAAATGCATGTTAAGGACATTACTCTAGAACTCCCAGCTGTTATACTTTCGCTGTGAGAATTTCAAGGTATCTTGTTAAAGACGTAACACAATGTCAGCATTAACAGTACTCTCGTGTTTTCCCTTCTAAGTGTCCAATCCTACTGTGCTTTATTAATACAGGCTGAAATTTCAAGATTTAAAGGCTAACTAAATCCCACTTAAAACTTTCATAAAGGGGATTAACTGGAACTTACCTGCTGCTTACACTGCTGTTCGTTTTCTGGAAGAGCAGTAATTCTCCTGCATTTTGGGTTTAAGTTTAAGGTATCCCAGGCTGGCTGGAGTGGAGCTTGCACCCAGCCCCGCTGAGGATGGGGGACAGCTGCTGAGGACAGCAAACCACACTCTTGCCAGGTTGCAACTCTGCACACTTGAGCAAAGACAAAGCATCCCTTCTAGGTATTGTGTTTACTTGCAACTTATAACAGCTAAAATCATAAGAAATGTAACTAAAACACCTTTCCCAGGGAGACCAAAACTAACTTCACACATTTCCATACACAGCAAAATGACCCATGCAAGCAAAACCAAACCAGTGCACAATGTCACACCAAGCAAGATGAATGCAGAGAGAGGGCCCCTGGTTAAAGAAAGGGAACGGTGCCTAGGTGCAAGGGAAACACCAAATGTTCAAAAATACAAACCCAGAGCTTAGGAAATTTTCCCTATGACACCTGAACATTAAAAATGAGACTGTTCTATTCTGCATATGGCTTAAGGGGAATAAAACTTGTATGTACTGTCATTCGGCTACATATAAAAAAGATATATACAGAGATAATATACTTTTTTATAAATAAAAAGCATGTATATAAGACTACACAATATTACCCAACTGAAAATAAATTCCTATGCGTTTCACTTCACCCGCCTGTAACAAAATGCAGAACAGAAGAACACAGAATACAATAGACAAATCAAACAATTTTCTATTTTATATAAAGGACAAACTTATTAAATAGGTTCATTTTTACATTTATTTGATGAAATGGTGCACAGAGCGTTAATCTTCACAGAGTAAGAATCATGTACACAAACAAACAGTTTTGAGACCAGAAGTTACATACACAGTGTGCGACAACATTGCATGAACGGTTCTTCCACAGAATGCTTCTATCACCAGTATTAAAACATACAAAAGAGAGTGGGACTTCTTGATCTATTGTGGCGAGGTAAACATTTCTTCCATCAAAACAGTGTGCTCCTACGCACCTTCACAGAACTGCTAACGATACCCTTCTCCTTCATTCAGTCAGCAAGTACATACCTAGTGGCACAATCATATGTTTTTCCCTTGAGCAATATGCAGAGAAAGGAATGGAGAAGAAAAAAACCTACAGTAATTGATGATAGCAACCTATCTATACTATTTGTGTCAAGAGCCAGAGATTAGTGCAGATAATTTATCTTGAATATAACAGTTTTAATGGAAATGTCAAGAAAAATTTATTTACATTTTTCTAAGTAGAACATGGTATTGATTAGAACCTCTCAAAAATCATAATTAAGAATTTATTAGACAAATTTTTACCTCTCTGCCCATTTACAAGACTAGATCATAATATCTACTCATTTGTGCACTGTTCAAATTTATTGATGATTTTCAGGATGTAATTTCTGGGCTGAGTGAGATTTGTACCGAGTTCTTCAGTTACACAAGCCATTCGGTATTGTCTTCTGTTCCCTGAATGAATGATTTGTGTAACTAACAGCTTGAATTTTGACTGTTACAAAATAAAATATAATCAAAACAAATCTCAGTCAATATCTAAGTACTGAAACTTTTTTTTTCTTGTACATATTTTTACTCATGCCTGAGAAATCAGATATGTCAAAAATGGAAAAGTTCATTTGTGTTTCGTTCCCAACAAATCAGAAATGTTTTTTGGAAGTTAAATCAATTGAAGAATACTCCATGCTCCTGATAGAAAACTGCTTCACATTCTCATCTTATTTTAAAACCTCACAGCAGTGACGTACTTATGAAAGAGGCTATTTTGAAAAGTTAGCAGCCATTTTCTTAGTGGCAGACACATCCTCCTAGAACTCTCTGTACGGCACTGTTACACCTAGAAATACTGCACCTCATTTCCAAAAAATGGAAAATAAAATTAATCACATTTCGCTGGCTTATAGGCACAGTATAAGAATGCAAGGTCCTTTCACTACCAACAAGTCAATCTCTTTTCCTATTGTGAGGTATATTTTGGCATCTACAAAAGAAAACAATTTTAAGGCAAAATGTGTGTTTTCTAAAAAAGAAAATAAACATTATTCATTTGAATAAAAATAGATATTGTAAGCACATTTTTTATATTATTGTAAAAGTCCATAAAAAATATAAGCCCCATTATTAGTTTGCTGACTCTTTACAATTAAAATATTGTAAAATAGGTGAACTACATGTGTTTGATCAAAGAAAAAATCCCGTATTAATTACTGTATCTTATAATGAGTTTATCAGTGGCAATTTTGGAAGGAAAGCAGAAAAAGAGCTTTGTGAATTACTACCTATTACAATTCGGAATAACAAGATTACCAAAATTAGATGAAGACATACAAACCTTTCAAGAATGCAGCTGCAAAATTTCTGAAGCCTAACTTGCAAGCCGATGGCCCGAGTTTGCCGTGTATCACAAATTAAGTACACCAACGCTGATGACTGTTTAGAAAAACTCCACTAACCCTCTCTGAAATAACAACAGGAATGATGTCTTGTGAAACACACACACTTTGCATGAGAACATCTTCAAGTCGTTACTTTTTGGCCACACTAGCCACTGCCTTCCTTGCAGCATCCTCAAGGTCATTTGCGGCCGTGATGGGGAGTCCGCTTTCACTCAGAATACGCTGGGCTTCATGAACATTTGTTCCTAAAAAGGAACATTGACTGTAATTAGCAATTAATATTAATGAATAAGTGAGTATCTTCTATTACATCTCTATAAAAATAGTTAATGCTTCAAACAACACATCAGTTCAGTTTAACAACAGATTCAATGAGCGGCTTAGGCTGAGCTGAACGAACTCTTGATTTCAGTGACAATTTTGACAGACGATGCAATCTGATAACAGCACTTGCATCTACAAATGGAGCTTTGTGAAGACGAGAGGGTCAATCCAACATCCACCAGAGTCTGTAGGGACATCCAGCAAGAGCAGTGGATAATGGATCACATATCAAACCTTTAAGACACTCAGAAGATTTAACACATTTATTAGCCACCACCAGGTACCGCTAACCAGCAGCCAGTGAATCAACAATAACTAAAATTCACCCATGTTGACGGAAAGCTGCTTTGCATGACACCATTCCCTCCTCTGCTGCTGCACTAAATTATCCCAGTGGAGACTGTACAGCTATACAGTACATGTTCCATTTTGCATATAAAGAGCTCAAACATAGTCAACAAACCACATGCACAGTAATGGAAAAAATCCATAAACGAAAAAAATATTTCAGGAAAGCATGTTTTTCATGTATATAAGAGACAATTACACCACCTTCCCATTTACTCTAGCTCATTCTTGATGGAAAACAAAAGACAAAAAGAAACTATAAATTCTCCAGAGCTTTCTGCAGCAAAGCCAAGTGACAGTTTTGATCACCGATCTGCTCTGCATCACAGAAGATCTTGGAATCAGATATCCCACTGAGGCAGTGGAATCCACACTTTGAGATCACACCACTAATCCCAGGCACAAGACTCTGAGCTGAACCTCTCAGGATAATTCTACCCCTGTCCTCCACGTCAAGTTTCCTCTTATTTGCCATGTCAGATACTTAATTACTTTGTAATTCCTAGACCTATCAAAATGAATTTTAATTATATTTGGAGCTACACACTAATTATACCCTTAATTATTAACCAAGCAAGGAGCATACTCTTTACTGTGCAACTTCCAGAACGCTCATTTTAAAGGGCAATTTGTTTTTTATGGCAGAGTTCATAAAACCTCTGAAAATGTACAGCAGAAGTAGAGAAATTCATAAGTCTGTGTCATCAGCATGCTCAAGTCAGGATTCCTACTCCCAGCACTGAAAGAGACCAAAGACATCTCTGTCACAGCAGCCCCAGCGCTCTGTGATGGGAGAGGCAGGTGTCTGGAAGAGGGACACGGGACCCCATCTGCTCGCTGCTTAAAGCACCGGCAGAAGAGGTCGCGCTTCCCATCGACACGCAGGGGACACACCGTGGGACCTGTGTAGGAAGGTCAAAGATCTGACATCTCTGACAGAAGGGGGAATTTGGTAGCATAGTAACATCCAAAACTGTACAGGACTTTTCCTACAGAAAAAATAATAATATGGGCAAAAAAGAACAATTTTTTTTCAACCATCCTCTAGAACATAATGTGAAAGCCATTAATTGCCTCTACAGAACTGTACAGGGAAGGCAGAAGGCATTACAAAGGCTTTCTTCTCTGTTTAAGTTCCTCACATTTATACAGAGATTCCCATCAAGTCTTGAAGGTTGTACCTATTATTTCGATACAAGTGTGATAAACATTCAAAACAGTCAAGATTGCACTAATCTCTCAAACAGGATTCTACAAGACAAAGTGTTGTGAAGAGCAAAAAATGTAAAGAGGGTAAAATTTTCCTGGAAATTTCCCCACAGAGAAAAATACGATGCTGTTTGTGATAGCCATGTATTTAAAACTAACTTTTGCTCTTCACTAAGCGGCCAATATTAATTTACTAACAGGTCAGAGTGGGAACAATACATTGGATCTGTTCTGCGCTGCACTGATTGCTCTACACACCACTTGTCTAATGTGCATTACCAAATCAATACAAAACAGAGTCCACTAGGAAGGGAGGGGGCAGTTTATGCAGACAAATGAAAATATGAAAGCTGAAAAAAAAAATCTCACTGCAGTCAAAAGAGTACACTTCGTATTTATTAAATATTGTTTTATAGGCAGTCCATAAAACTGAATATATTTTTCAGCAAGCATTTCCCTTGCTGTAATCATCTTTTTTTAATGATACAGCTTTTTATCCCTCTCTGATAAGTATTTTAGATATATGGAGAAAACAGAAATTATAATGAGATCCTGCTGTAAGCAGGAGTAAGAGTTTAAAATTAAACGTTTGGAAAACATCAGAAACATTTAAATATCTACAAAGGGTATTATCTTATTGCAGTAGATGTTAAAAGAAACAAATAAATAATCCCACTATTCTAACATTAACCTCCTGCCACTGGATGGTGTCAGAGAACTGTAAACAGAATCCCATACACAGGCTATGAAAATAACCTGCCCTTCACCTCCACTGTAGTCAACTGAGAAACAGTGAAAATTCACAGGACTGAAGGCTAGAGGGCTTTTCTTGCTGTTGCTAGTTTGTTGTTGTTGTTTCTTTAATTTTGTTTGATTGGGGTTTTTTAACTTGAATCCTTTTAAGGGAATAGCTTTCTGATGAGAAAAAGAAGTTTCTGCCTTCTGACACGTTACTAGAAAAACAGGAAAGATACAATTTAATCTGCAGATACTTTCAGGCTTTTCAATATATTCTCCTGAAACGTGGGTCCTGAAACAACCTCTCTGTGTACATGCAATGTTCACATTTACTCTTTATTGCCTTGAAACCTCTGCTTTCACTAGCAAAGCGAATCTATTCAACTCATTACCTAAAAATTCAAGTAATAAATATTCTATCTAAGTACGTTTCTACAAATTGTAGGATTATACCAGCAGACATTGTTACAAATGAGTCAAGAGGACTGCATAGGCTGAACGAAAACAAATAAAACATCCCCAACC
>VZTO01000898.1:28618-57360 GCA_013400615.1 Syrrhaptes paradoxus | reverse complement strand
TCCTATTAAGGGAATAGCTTTCTGATGAGAAAAAGAAGTTTCTGCCTTCTGACACGTTACTGGAAAAACAGGAAAGATACAATTTAATCTGCAGATACTTTCAGGCTTTTCAATATAAATATTCTCCTGAAACGTGGGTCCTGAAACAACCTCTCTGTGTACATGCAATGTTCACATTTACTCTTTATTGCCTTGAAATCTCTGCTTTCACTAGCAAAGCAAATCTATTCAACTCATTACCTAAAAATTCAAGTAATAAATATTCTATCTAAGTACGTTTCTACAAATTGTAAGATTATACCAGCAGACATTGTTACAAATGAGTCAAGAGGACTGCATAGGCTGAACGAAAACAAATAAAACNAATATTCTCCTGAAACGTGGGTCCTGAAACAACCTCTCTGTGTACATGCAATGTTCACATTTACTCTTTATTGCCTTGAAATCTCTGCTTTCACTAGCAAAGCAAATCTATTCAACTCATTACCTAAAAATTCAAGTAATAAATATTCTATCTAAGTACGTTTCTACAAATTGTAAGATTATACCAGCAGACATTGTTACAAATGAGTCAAGAGGACTGCATAGGCTGAACGAAAACAAATAAAACATCCCCAACCGTACTGCAACAGGATTTTGATAATGTTCATTTATTCACTTGCACTGTCATAAAACCATTAGGAACAGACTAAATTACCACTGCTTAATGCTGATGGCTGCAGAGGATGGAAGACTCTGCAATGTCATTTCTAGTTTTTCAGGTAAATAAGATATAAGGGGAGAAGACACAATTATATACACTTGGTACATCCTAAGAAATAGAAGACTAACGTAAAAAATAATCTGATCTACCCAAAACATTCTGCTATGTCAAAATATTTCATAATATGCAGTCAGTCTGACAATATTATCCACGTTGTGACCACGTTACGTTATCAGTAGCAATGGTTCAGCTTCGACACGCTACACCGATGAGCGTATTAAGAGCCAGATTCCACCCTGCCCCAGCATGGATCCAGGTCGTGTCCTTTCTGCTAGCCCACAAGCTGGAAACTCATAAACTCTCAGGTCTCAAAGACAGACGTACTGGAGAGTAAGGGACAAGGTTTGAAGTTCATCACTAGCTTTGATTTGAGGTCTGGCTAGTGAGAAGCTGTCAGTAATGATCTTTAGCAAGGGAACCTATGAAGTTTTGGTGCCTCATACACGTCTTGTCGGTGTTGGCCCTGCAGTCAAGAATAAATCAACTTTCACTGCCTACCTATAAGAGACAATTAAACCCTTTCTATTCTGTCCACACCATTTGCCCTTTTCTATCTTATACTTTTCCCAGAGAGTATTTTAGTCTTTCCCTCTGCCCCATGTTTACATCCAAACTGGGAAAGACACAAGCACATTTAAATTTGTGCTGAATGTTTAAACCCAAGATGTTTGAAGACGTTGATATGAATAAAGTTTTAAATGTAACTTTGCAATACCCAATTCTTCTCTCTTGACAGGCAATTTGGGATACTAAAAATCACAGGCATACATACTAAACCATATCTGTGATCAAGATATACAAACCGGAGCAAAACTGCACTTGTGTGGAAAAGATTTGTGAATATATGAAAAAATATAATTAGATTCTGAAGAATACAGAAGGTCACGAATCAGATGGTTGAAAATATAACAGGAAATCTTGGATTCAGACATTTCAATAAAAGCCAACTTGCTTCTAGCTGCATTTCAACCCACTAAGTAGCTCTAACTCCTCCCAATTCCCAATTGACAAGAGAGGCAGAGAATTCATTTGTTGAAAGAGAAAGAAGGTAAAATTTCTAGCATAGGAAGAGGACATCTAATTCACAGTTCTTTTTTATTCTTTCCTCTTTTCATCTAACTCTGAGCTACATAAGTGAGCAACAAGGTTTGGCTTCCATTCAGCGCTCCTAGTTAGTTTTCACAAAACTTAATTGAAGTACATTACACTTTAAAGAGGAAAAAATGCTGCACAAAACTAGCAGAAGTTAGTTTTCTACATCTGTGAGAGATAAAATTTGGAATATGTGGTTTCTCCATTTGTCTATGAGCTTTTTAAACAACAATAATCCTGCATCTCAGCTGGTGAGTTCTTTACTGATAAGGCAAGTAAATACATGTAATTATAAAGTTACCATTTTCAAAGAGGAGAGTAATCCTTTCTTTATCCACTGGTAAAACAGCTTGTAATTATTATACAACTGAGAACAAAGATTTGTCCACAGAATCCTGCTAAATCAAGACAGATTTGACCGATTAAAACTCCAGTCATCAAGACATTTGTAGTACAGTGCATGCAGGCAAAGAGTCTTTAAAGTGCAGGTCACAAATCCGTTAAGATTTATGGGAATAAATCATGAACCTTATGTTGGAAAAATGTTCAAAATGGAAATCCAAAAAAATGCTTGCCCCTTTTTCTCCTTTTGAAATGTAAAATTTATGGGTGATGTTTTAAAAGGTCTTGGGTAGCTTTATTACTTCCACAGTATTCATTATTAATTCAAAATCCTTATATGTTTGGATAACCTGGTGTGAGTTCAAAGAAGAACAACGAAGATGATTAAGAATCCAGAGGGACTGATTTCTGAGCAAAGATTAAAAGAATGAAATATATACGTATATATTGCTTGGCTGGGTCATTAAGGAGGCAGAGAAAGCAGGAGTTACAAGTACAACATCTGAACGCTGTAAACATCATAGCTCTTCGTTTAGGCTGAATTGATGGGTAACACTAGGAATAACAGAAGGAATTAAAAACCTTTTGAGATAAATATAATGCAGATGGGAGAGTTCGCTGTATTAAACTGGGACAGAGTTTCCTAAGGAAAACATGGTATCGTCATCTCTGGAGCCAGCAACTAGTCTAGGAGAAGCATCGATACAAACCTAGTAAAGGGTAAGCAATCATGGGAAGATGACCAAGAAAATGGGTTTGCATTAAATTCTGTGTTAGACGTTCTTAAGATTCAGCTTTGACCTCTGCAGATGACACAGCACACGAGTCTCATAAAGGTTGCAGGCACAAGAGGAACAGGCACCATGCAACTGCTTCTGCAGGCTCTGTGCAACCCCCAGACAGCAGCTCTCCTGCTCCACACCTTCTCTTCCAGACAAACCCCACAGTGCAGCAGCACCGGGACTCTCCTCATTCAGCCCAGGGATTGCTTTGTCTCTTGCAACCTCAAAAGTACTGGAGAAAGGTCAAGCAGACCTAGCAGGCTGCAGTTTAAAATGAGCAAGCTGATTTTCTTGTTTTTCTTATACTGGTCTCAAAGACTACATATGAAACAACTTGCAACTATCTTCTTGCTCGAAGCCTTTCCAATATCTTTGCTTTAAAAATAACAGCTACAATAGATGAGAAAGTCTTTCAGTTCCGATAAACTTTTTGCCAGCTATGACAGACAGGAAAAGCCTCTTGCTATGACAAAAAGCCAAACCAACATTGCCTAGAGCTGATAAACAATGAGATTTTATATTATGAAACTATCCTGCTTCTAACCAACATCTGTCAGTCTCTCCTTCATCCATATTTAACTACTTACTCTCTTAAGGTGTTCAGCGGTGCTGCATCATCCAAAGAAAATTTTCACAATTTGTTTCTAAAATCCATTTTAGAGTATTTAAATTTTCCTGCACTTACTACAGCAGAAGGTTACCCACGATAAATTAAGAATGCAATCTGGAAAGGATTCGAACCCTGCAGTGAAATACACAGAACTTTTACAGGACAAAATTGCACGTCACAGGCTGTGGTCTTCCCCTAACGTGAACTACATATCATGTGTAATGTGCCATGAGAATGAGGGATGGGAAAACCCTGCTTTCTCGTGAAAGGCAAAAAAAGTACCCACCTAACCAAAGGGCTTCACGGGTAACCTGCATCTTCATGAGTCCCATTTTTTTAAAAGTTATTTTTTTAAAAGGAAAAAGTCTGGTGTAGTCAGATCTACTTTTTCCTCCCCCCTTCTACTGCAGTGTTAAAAAACCACTTTGTTGGTTTGTACCTCGGGTACATGAAGGGATGTGTTTCCTCCCTGCACCACCGATGCTGACTGACAGGACATTGTACCCCCTTTACACACACCCTAATATTCATGTTTTTGAGGAACACGCCTTAAAAAAAAAACCCAAACAGAAACCCTCTATTTTTCAAACCTACTTAAGAAAAAAATAAATGTTTTAAGGTAACCAGACTTGTGCTGATTTCAACCAAAGCACATTTTCATTCAATGGCAGAAGAAAATCTCCCTTCCTCCTTCAGGGTACTGCCATTATATTAAAACCAATAACCGCCAAAGATTGCTCCTCCTCACCTCTCTATTGCTTTTTTTGTTTCCAATTTAACAATGCTGGATGTACTAGGAAAAAAATATTCCTTACCATTACCAAATCTTCTAGTTTTTAATGGATTTTAGCTGGATTGGATATTTGGGCAGAAGAACACGTTACAGTAATCTCTCTCTCACAAACACTGTTTCTAACATCTTTCTTTTAATTATAAAATCGGAGTAAACTTAATAAAACTATATCTTGCTGCAGGTTTGGCAATAATGGAATTGCATTCAGTAAAAAATCGTTTGAAAAAGAAATACCTTCCCCTAAATAGAAACTTGCATCAAAATAATTTCTATTTGCATTGCAAATCTTACAAGCAAACCCATAATGCTTTAATTGCAAAATTTCATTGTTTCCAGTACCACGAGGGACCAGGGACACAGAAATACGTAAGGAAAGAGTTTATTGACTTCAGGTCATGCTATGGATGATGAATTGGACGTATTATTGTGTGGGACTAATCTGTTTAGAGCTCAGAGATCGAAGAAAGCCAAAGTGGATTACTGGGCACTTGAGGGACGATTTTTGTCTGAAACTATTAGCACTCACCTTCCAGTCTGACCACCAGCGGAACTTTCAGCTCAAGCTCTCGGCAGGCTTTGGTGATACCATTGGCTATAATGGCACAGTTCACAATCCCACCAAAAATGTTTACAAGTATTGCTTCAACCTGTAGGAAAGAAACAGAATGGGAATTGGGTGGAGTTTTTCCTTTGTGTTTTGTTTTGGCTTTGTTTTTAAAAAAAAACACAAGTAAAAGATCCAAACCAGGGTACAAATTCCCCTCTGTCAGGCAGGTTCTCATTTATGGAAGGTACAAGCTTCATCTCCGTACTCCAAGAACCTGATTCTATTGTTTCTGCAGTGTGTAGCATTAATTAATTACCTTGGTCTATAACTGGCATGGTAATTAATAAACACATCATGACACAGAAAAGGGGAATTTCTCCTGAAAAGCATAAATTAAAAGAGATTAAAGAATCTATATTTTGGATTTTTTTTAATGTATTGAATAATTGTCAGAGTTTGGAGCTCAGAAAACAGTGTATGAACGTGTGGATGCACATGCAGTGAGATATTCATGTGGACGCTTCACAGAACAATCTGGACACACACTATCATACAGAAGAAAAGGTAATATACCTGCCCTGACTTAATACAGAGGAGTAAAAATCCCTTCTAATTAACAAGGAGGGGCATGTAATGAACATTCATTACAACAGATTAATTGATAACCCAAAAAACCTGCTAAGCATCAGTTTCTGGAAACTGAAATTCCTACACCCAATTCACAATTAAATGACCTTTCACAACATAAAGATGTTAATACATACACGCTATTAATGTGGATTCTTTCCACTCGGTAAGGCAGTACAATATTGAACCCAAGTTCATATACCAGGCTTCCCACCACGGCTTACTAAGTGAAGGGGGACACAGTACGGCTGCAGCTATGCTGTGCCTCATTCCATAGTGGGACTAATCCACAACATTTGAGGTACTCCACAATAAACTTCACTGGGTGTCACAAACAAGCTTTGTCAGAATTGTGTTGACTCAAAAGAAGACAAGATAAAGAGGGGATTAGGTTTGAAGGAACGAAATATCACTGGATTTCACTTGTGCACGATGTCAACCGCAATTATGCTTAACTCATCGCACAAGATGAACAGATTCACATTGCCCACCTCCAGGTAGCCAGACTCATACCAGCACCAGGATAATTCCCTGCAGTCACACACGTTTATAGCTCTGCGCAAGCAGGTTTAATATTTCTCTGCAGACAAAACGTGACAATTAACTCCTGTGATGTGCAGTTATACAGACAGATTGAAAGCTCACCACTGTTAGTAATACTGCCATCCACAATGCAGCAATAAAAAGAAAAAAAACCTCAACAAATACTTCGCTTCCCACATGAAATCAGCTCACCAATATCCTTCAGCAGTGCCACAGACTGCAGAAGTATCCCTTACTGTAAACATATGCCATGTTTACACTGACTGTGGAACTCCAACAGTAGCAAAACCGTCATATAATGAAGATGGCAATGGGAATACCTCGTTGACATCTCTCTCATCACCTGCTGCTGCTCCCAGCTCCAAGACTTCTCACAATGCCACCCAAAAGCAGCCAGAACAGTTCCCATCTGACCACAACGGACACAGTGCCATTTTCTCCTCTCAAGCTTATTTGACACCACTCTTCCATCTAGTTTTCCAGTGCTGAAGTGCTAGAACACTGCCTGTCCCTGCTACATTTCTCCTCTTATTAGTTGTAGTGGAGCAATCCAATTAAGATTCGCTCACTGTTCTGGGCATCCTGATACGATAAACAGAATTCTCATGTGCCTTCTCAAAGTACAAAACATCTCTAATGCTACATAAATACAGCAATAATTAAACTCCCTTAAAAATCCTGATATCTGAATTTCTCTCTCTGCAGTCGGGTATGATGATGAGCCATGACACCAGCTGCCTCAGCTCACACAGCCTGCGCAGTAGCTGCCCGCCTGTGGGTCACCACGTGGCTTCTCCATCACAGGCAAAGCAACACCAGGTATCAGAAAGAAATTAATAATCCAGTCAAATAAGAACACACAAGCTAATCGATTTTTTAACTCCTTCTTATAGTTTAAACATGGGCCAACACTTCAATGTCATGTCAAATGGATGCATTTACCAGTTTAGAGCTTTCTGGATATTAAGTCGGTGATGCCATTGCAATTATTTATTTTACCTTCGCTTTGTTGCAAAATCCTTAACTCTGCAGAAGCTACAGACAGTGAAAAGCCTTAAAAGGCCCCTTTTCTGCCTTGCTCCTACTGCTTGTGCATGTGCTAACATTCTTGGTGTTAGAGACAAAAACACACAAATTAAAAATAGAGCCCTTCAAACTTTCATCACGTTAACCCTTATGGTAAGGAGATATCGATGCAAAGCACTTTGATGTTAAAACATACTAGTGATGTATTCTATCAGCAGGACAAGCCACAGACACTATTCTGCCCTTTCTAATACATAT
Organism: Syrrhaptes paradoxus; assembly: GCA_013400615.1. NCBI lineage: Eukaryota > Metazoa > Chordata > Aves > Pterocliformes > Pteroclidae > Syrrhaptes > Syrrhaptes paradoxus. The sequence goes on along the minus strand of VZTO01000898.1, from coordinate 49,977 downwards.
TCCTAATTCAGGGACATTGCACCAGGCATGCGACAGATCAACTTAACCAAGTGTTTTTACATTATTAGTGATAAGGAGGAGGATTTTATGCCCAGTACAGATATTTTAATTCCTAATGCAGACATTCTCATTTAAGGATCTGCTTTTCAGCTTTCAAGCTGAATTCTAATCAGGTCTTCTAATCCATTGGCAGCAAAAGGAAAAAAAAATGTTGAAGGAAATTAGATGCAGCTTGGATAATTGATGTTTGTGTGCTGGGCTTTAATAAAAATACACTGTTAAATTAGAGAGGAGTCTAAAAGTATTCAATCAATAAGAGACTGAATCAGGTAGAGAATTCAATCTTGGGTTTTATTGTAATCTTCCAAATAAGCCAAAAGATCAGTCCAAATGATGCTGAGATTCACTTTAATTCTGCTGAAATTTCTGAACATTGTTTATAAACGCTTCTGTAGCCTGACTAGATCTTGCATTTCCAGACGAAAGAACTTTAACATTCAGACCCTGGAGATGGATGAAAAGGTTTTCAGTATTTCATGTGCACAGAGAATGCACAATCTCTGTATTATTCAAGTCTATAAGAAAAATAAACCTCCCATTGCATACTGGAACCACTACATATCAACAGGCTCAGTATCTAATGCATATGGACTATGAGACATATTAAGGAGAGGGCAAACTGTCTACATACAAGACAGGTTAGCTGATAGCATTATTATTGTAATAACCATTCTTACCTACCACCATGCCTTATAAAATTATTTTGCATTTCCACCAAACAACTGATAGATGTGAAATCACCATCAAATGTGCTTGCAGCTGATTATGGACTCCTGGAGATGTAAGGGAACTCGCAACAGCATGAAGACATCACCATCAATGCTGGTAACAACCCAGTGTGGGTGCATTTACTATCTTAACCTTTTTTTTTTTTTCCCCCCCTCTAAAATGTTCTTGGCCTCAACAAAATGCACACTGGCATCTGCTCATCATACACTTAAGGATTACTACAGGCTGCCCCTACAAAGCATTCCACCTTGCCTACAGCCCATTTATAAATTCATACACGGGACGTCTCACTGTCTGCAGCTGCTGCATTCCAGGCTGCTGAATATCCTTCAGAGTCCATGCTAACACCACCAATTCTGTACACAAATCAGAGAGGACAAACACTTGACACTTGCAGGTTACTATTTCTCTTTCGTTACCCACCTTTGTTATTAACACAGAGGAACTACAGCAGGCTCAGGATAACGATGCATCGCAGCACTGAACAACGGCAGATACCTCATACAGGTAAAGCTCTGAATCTCACATAAAACAGAAATCCAAACATGAATGCAAATTAACTTAGGCTGACATTTCATAATCAATTGAAGATGATCTACATATGGGCAGCCACCAAAGAAGCTGTCTTGCCATCCCTCTGGAGATGGTTGAGTTCAGCCGGATTACAAGTCAAATGTTCTTGTGTCCCAGACAAAGATCTATTCCCTGTGCCTTTTAAGAGGTAGGCAGCAATACTAACAAAAACCCCAAACCACTGGGTGAAATGTGATGCGCAGGTTTTCACTAGGAATCTAATGAGGTGCATTTAATCCTTTCTATTATTCCGTTGGTCTTTATTACTCATTCATCCACAGTTTACATTTTTTTTCCAATGTGAAAGATGCAGATTATCTCCAACTCTCAAAACAATGTAATAAAAATGTAATAAAACACAGATGCCATACACTTGCACCTCCACTCTGTATCCTTCTGCTCCAACTGATAAGTCAGATACAAACATTCTTAAATGTCTCTATGTTATTATAACTGCGACCTCAGGTCAAATGTAATTTTTTTTTCCATTTTTGAAATATTATTCTACTCCTCTAGATTTTTATATCAGACATCACTAATTGCTCATTTTAAAGTAAAGATTAAACCTACTGTGTCAGAGCAGTATGAAAAATTTACAAACACAAACCCAATTGCTTAAAATTTCCACTAGAGGACAGTGCGAATCAACGTGGAGAATGAATATAAAAATCCCCTTGGAGAGAAGAGCAGAGATATTTTTTCTACTTAAAGCCAAACTATCTCATTTTACTTTACAAAAATGATGCAAAATATTATTTTGCCTCTTTGGGGTGGAATTTTTAAAGTCTGAAGGTGATCAATTTAAGGAGGTTGAATCAACAAAAAGCAAAGTAAAAAAGCTTGCAGTCAGGCCAAGAAATACTGACACAATGCAACTTTGAATGGTTTTTACTATTTTAAAAGAGGTCAAGGTTTCATGCCACAGTAAGAAAGGAACTTGTATGAATCCCCAAAACAAAATTAAGATTTTTCTGTCTGGGGGGACTAGCTGACAGGAAAACAGATTAAGTATTTTCTCCAATGCTATTTTTTTGGCCTCTATTCAAGAGGTTCCTGACGAAGGCAAGTCTCACTGAGATGAACACCCTGTTCTGCTACACCCAGCTGTTGCATGCTAAGCCCTTTTCTCAGATGGCTGGTGAGCTGGTGGTACCTGCCCTGTGTTAGCAGCCCAGCGCCAGACAAAGTCCTTTTAGCAACGGGACTCCTTTGGTGCCACACTAAGAGCCCCAAACATCATATTTTTGCAAAACCAAAACTTCATGGCTCTGGTTTCTGATGTGCTAAACCAGCCAGTCTTTAGTCTCTCCTGCTTATAGAAAATTCTGAATCTAGAAAAGGAGACAATTTTATTGGCTTTTGCTGGTTTTAAAATGACTCAGTGACAATCCTCTGCTGATGGACCAGATCCATCCTTCCTTTGATGGGATGAGAAAAGCATCTGGATAAGCAGGTTCTGTAGCAGGGAGAGCTCCCATACCAGACAACAGCCAGAACAGACCACCAGGAACATCTCTGTCCTGGGATTTTGTCTTACTCCTCTGTAGCACTGACATAAGACAAAAAATTAAGGGATCAGAGCTCATTAAATTAATGTTATGAGATGAAATGAGGACTGGCAGATCACACACCACAGTGTGGTATTGGAAACAGTCCCCAGAGACCTTCCTTTGCCCAGCTGCAAGGAGCCCATGTTTCGGGAACAGAAATAATCCAGTTCTAGGCACACAGTCTCCTTCAAATTCCAAAATACCATGGCAGGCAGCAACGTGACCTCGGGAACCTTCATTTCAATATTGCTCCTCAGTGAGGCACGTCTCACATCGAGCCAGTTTTGGGAATATTTCCTCATCTGCAGGACACACTCTGTGCACACCCAGAGCCCTGGCACAAACATTCATCACAATAACGCCGTCATTCCCACACAGCCTGGGTATGTGACTGCCCTTCAGATGTGATTATGAAGATGCAAACAGCCACGTGCTCCCCATGCCTGTGCTACTGCCTGGCAAGACATCAGTCAGCTCCTGTCCAGGAACCATATACACCATGTTAACTGAGTCCAGAGTCTGAGCTAATTAATCCTTCCGCAGGATACAGGCAGAGCAGGCAAGTGAGTGCCTGCAACCATGCAATGCAGGCGTGTTCTTTCACTGATAGGAAGCACTGCCACCTCCTAATGCAGTCCTGATTTATGATGATAAGGGACGAGAATAAGGAAAGAGGTAATGAAAAATTTTGAGACCACAAAGTGCTGTTCTGAAGTATATTTGTAAGTCTGGACAACAGCTTTCAGTATTGTTTTAGGGATGAAATGCAGCTGGTAGTTGCTAGAACAATTGCATTTTTGGTGTCAATATGGGAGGATAACGCTTCAATCAGATCATGGGTACAAGGAATAAAAGTACATAAATTTGTTCTGATTACTGTTTAAATATCAGAGTGTCAAGGAGATCAAGCCCCTAGATGAGCAAATCAGAACGTAGACCAACAGAAAATTAAGGGATGACAGCTACCTACTAAGGTATTGGCATGATTAGGTCTGATTTGGGGGATTTTATTCTAGTAAAAATGAGATGCCACCCCTCTTGTAGAGATATGCAGTAAGCACTGGTCATGAAGTACTCATTTCATGTTATCTGACTGTACCACATTAGCACAGTAAGCTATAGATACTCTCCAAATCCACTCATCCAAGCTAGTTTATACAACAGCATGACTGCAAGTAGTTCTTCTGCAACAGCAGTCTATAAAAATTGATCCAATATTTGCTGAATTTTGCCTCTGCACTTCACATTAATTTCTCAAAGGCACACAGTGCAGTTTCTCTAACATTCTTAGAGTCTGAAGTTCAAATTAGATTTTTGCTAAATAACAATAAGCTTCCTGAAAAATAACGTAGCAATGTGATCATCATTTAAGCAATGTGATACAACAGACAGCATGTGTTCCTGTTATTTCATCAACGTGCTATGCCCTGGGGTGCATCTATAGAGTTTCATCATACTTTATGATGTGTTAAAAGGCCAAAGGCCAAATGATTTTAAATCATTTGGACTTAAAAAATGCAATATTTCTCAAAAGTGGGAGTACCTGGAGAACATGGATATATGATCTAAATGGAACTGGTGTAGTACACAATCCACAGCATGGGTTGCTGTCAGATGAATTGTTCAAATAGTAACTTACAACGGTCAGTGCATTGGGGTGTGTTATGGACACTTGGCAAATTACCAAACCCGAAACTATTAAATTATACCATCACAAGTATCCACAGAAGGGCATAACTAGAACTGTTGATTTGATGACTAGTTCAAGTCTTCATGTTTATTTCAAGAAACAGTTAAAAATGCATGTATTATAAATTCGTAAACATCTTAAGGCACGTCTTCTCTCCACCTGTTGGCCATTGATTTTGACATAAGTCCAGTCAGAATGCGCAGTACTGCAAACAGAATGTTACTTCATAATTCAGGGTAAAAAAACACACCAAAAAACAAACAACAATCAACAAACCCACACTACTATCTGAAATCTTGAGGTGAATAATGTTTGAGGACCAGTGAAATCTCCAAACAAAGCACAACATTTCAACATGTCCCTTTAGAACTATTTTAAAACATTCATTTTTGTATTTGTTCCTGGAGTCCCTCGTAGCCATACCTACGCAGCCATCAAAAGGCACACGGGATCCTATCAAAGGAGCCTATCTATCAGGAGTGGTCTGGGAAGAGAGCAAGATTTGTGTGAATACAGCCACTCTCTGAAAGAAGGCACTTCTATGGCTGATGAGATTGCCCACAGGCCTACTAGGTATCAAAATCTCATGCTTGTGTTCTCAAACATTTGTCATCCACTACTAGGAAACAGTAAAAATTAACTTGTCCTGCAAGCTACTGGAATGATATTTGTTCATGGCAACATTACTAGACCTTCCTCTGAAGTATTTGGCAATGGCTAGTTTCAAAGTGATGACTAACACAAACCAAGTTTTATCAGGTCTGCTCTACTCTGGCAATTTTCAGACCTCCCAGTCTGGACGGTAAGAATTGTGACCATAAAAATCCCAAGTACAAAATAAAAACGTCTGTTTGTGAACATCCTTGATGCTTACACTGTTCTTACATTATGAACAAAAAAAGCCCCAAAACAAAACCAGGGATCAAATATAGTAACATAACCTTGATAATGATTTGCAAATGAAGCATCAGAACCAGTTTCCACAGACAGAAAAATGAGGTCTTAAAGGAATGGCCATGTATACAAAGTTAGCAACCAAAGAGTCTGATGAATATTGCTAATTCCTAGTAAGACAAGACNAAAAAAAAAAAAAAAAAAAAAAAAAAAAGGCAAGTCATCTGGTCAGAAGAACAAGAAGAAAACGATTTTTAATCTTTGAAACAGTCTTTGATTTTCTCCCCATATTAAAAGCTGGGAACTCACTTTTTTACATGAAGATTTAATCTTCTGTTAAAAGAAGGCACAAGGAACCCAGGAGCCGGAATTCTAAGACATGTTGCAAGACTGATACGCTAAGACTTCACAGCACTACAGTCATCTGTCATTTCTTTTCCCTGTCGCTACATGTTCAACTCCACACCTTGCTTTGGGTAAAGGACAGGCCCAGCTACCACTTTTCAAGCCACCATGGCAATGGATTTACTTCCTGAAACCAACAGTCATCTTTATTTAATATTTAGAAATAGCCTTAGAAATCCAAATACTATATTTATCTAGAGTATCAAAACACTAAGTGATTGTACCCATCACAAGGGAGAAAAGAGATGAAGAACTGTTACCTTCTGCTCTAGAGAGACTTGGGATCTTTCCATTTTGTCACCTGAGAAACATCTCTGACACGTATTCCCCATGCACAAGAGAATGAAACGCTACAGAAGCTCCTATCTAGGTCACACTGTTTTTCTTACTGAGACAATGGAAACTTTTAAAAAGAATTTTTCCCCCCCTCTAAGCTTAATTAAAGTATAAAAAGCATTGTCATGGGTACTGAACTGCATGTACACATCTGAAATCTCCAAATAATTAAAATCCATTCTTTTATAGTAACACTGTAGTCATCAGAAACCTGAATTACTGTGCTCATTAGGTTCCGAATTAGCACCACATAAAAAATCAGCTAACTATTATCACATAAGTAACCCAAAACAGAAACAGCAAAACCGAGAAAGGTACAAAGAGGAGGGACAAAGACATTGAACAAGCTTTGTATACAGAAAAGACTAAATAAACTGGGACTTTCCATCTTAGAGAAGGAAAGCTGAAGAGGACATATAGCAAAGACTGCAAGTGTCAAGAGAAAAAGGAATAGGGTACAGTCATTTTGTACCTGCCTTCAGGTAATTCTACTGCAGTGCCAGAGATGGTGAAAATACAAAAGGGGTCCTTTTACTGTTATTTTAAAATACAGTACACCGTTATTGTGTGAAACTCATTGCCACGGGATGTTGAGTATGTCAAAAGCTTGCACGAGGTGAGAATATACAATAACACATTCATGGAAGGAAAGCCACTGAAGACTGATAAATACAAGGATCCCTAGACAGCCGCGAATGTATCAGGAAAGTACCCTCACACACCTGCCCACTTCTTGTGTTCTCCTCTAGGAAAGTGCCATTGCCTGCCATTGGAGACAGAAGGTCAGATCAAGACAGAAACAAATCTATCTCCCTGGAAGGTGCCAAGCCCCAGCTGGAGGACAGCACAGGTAGTATTAAGACATTTTCCTCCCCCCTTGATAAACACAGCCTGCAGAGGAGATGTGGGGCAGAACACTACCCATCAGTTCAGACTCTTTCCCAGTCTGCACCAGCAGTAGGTGGCCATCGCGACTTGCTAACACCTAAACATTAGGGAGAACTTTTGCCCCAGAAACACCTCTTCCACAGTCTGTCTGCTCCAGTATTATAAATTAAAGACATTCAGCTCAGAATAGGGCTGCTGAAAGATGGATAATGATTTCTATCTCCTGCAAGGTTTATATGAAGTAATTTAAACTAAAAAAAAGGTGACAGTTTAAAAATTAATGACCAGTAATAACATCCTCACAAATAGGATGCTAAGCTAAGAACTGTATTATTGCAAAATGAGATGACTCAGGAATAGACAAAGTGGTTCTACATACTTTTTGGATTGTCTTGCTACTTGCAAAATCATAAAATGAAACTTTTTTTTTCTCCTTATAACAAGGGAGAAAAAGATTGGCCTGAATAACTTAACCTATCATCTTCATTTTCTGTAAACTGTTTTCACTTATTTTCTGCATTAAAAAAGGGAATCACCTTCACATAAATAATCATTCGATAATGATCTACCAGCCACTTTTCACAAAGCTATCGAAGCGTCTTGTAATAAAAACAGAGCTGAATGTTTTAACCACAACCCCAAAGTGATATAATCAGAAAATCTGAACTCTGAAAGAAGTTATAGAGCTGCATCAAGAAACAGATGGAGTGAGCATAAAACAATCACATATAAACCAGCATAAAGGAACTTAACTTTAGATTAATCAAGGCTGAGATGCTCAAGGAAGCCATGGGAAGCCATATACATTAAAATTAACAGGACATGCATATAGATCAGAGCCTGCTTCTTCTATCTCAACCCAGTTCTGTGCAGAGCAACACATGGAATTTTAGGTCTTCCTGTTAACCATATTCCCTCGCTTTGCAAGTGATTTTGCAGTACGGTTAAGGAAAATGTATCAAGGAGAGTAATTTTTCTAGTTTTCCAAGCCTACCTAAAAAATCTAGATACCTGTCAACTTCAATGTGAATTAGAAAATCTTATGAGGTTTTAAAACTCCCACATTGTATTGAAAACAAATGTCAGAATGAGCCTCAAATGTATGCAGTCATAACACATAACTAAGCTCGATGAAAATAAACAAATAGCCAGCCAATACTCAGTTATAAAACTGACCGTCTATCACACAGCCAAAAGCTGTCGCTTGACTTCAGTAGCAGACTTTTCCTAAATTCAGATTTTCTGCAGGGATCAATACTGCATTATATTGGCCACTTAAATGTAGTTCCTTGGTGTAGGAATCCAAAGACACAAATAAAGAGCCAACTCCCAGACAAAAACCGCTTCAGAACCTTACTAGAGTGCAAAGCTCAATCACAATGTTTAATGCTAAGCGAACAGCTCAGTCCAGCACTATCTTATACCCTTTGATCTCAAAATCAGATAAGCAAGTACATCCAAAGCAGACTACTTATTCTACAATTTGGTAACATAAAAGGGAAACTACAGGTTTATATCATCTTGTGGTGATTTTTTTTTTTTTATTTCACTGCTGGATGATGCACAGAAAGCAAAAATTCCCATTGCCAGAATATATTTCATTGACTAAGAAACAGATTCTCAGATACACACAGTACCAAGAATCAATCACAATCTGGGCTAAACTGTAAAAATAAATGCAAATTCAACATCTATATTTCAAAAGAAAACAATACAAATGATTATAAGCAAGGAAATTAATGAAGTCAGAAACAATTTAATCATGTATGGCGTGTCGTTTTTGTTAATTACTTTTTAAGTACTTAAGCACAGTAGTAGCTAAAGAGAATTTGAAAGAGAGATTACATAAAACTGTTTCCAAGTGGGTGTTTCACGCTGAGCCACAGTCTGCCATAGCAGTGCTGATTAATCAAGAAAGCCTTGCCTTCACTTTCAAGGCCCTTAATGGCCCACCATACCTCACTCCCACCCTCTCTTTTCAAGTACTAGCAAGGTAAGTTCCTGCCCAGACTCTGTCCCGCCAGCTGATGGCAGCCACCAACTAAAACAGTCATCTTAATGCACTCTCATGTCTGAAAGCAGCCTTACATTAAGATTTCCCTGTGTCCCTCCACTGACACCTTTTACTCATGACATCTACAACCTCCCAAAAACCTCGTGGGTTGATGAAGGTAAGACTCTTGGCAATCTGAAACCTGTGTGCTTGTAGCTCTCCATCTCCATTTTCCACCTTGGACCCTGCTGGAACGTTGGACACTGGCTCCTGTAACGGCTTTAATCCAATTAAAGCAGGAATGGAAGGAGAGAGGAGCAAGACCCTCTTGCCTTTTCGCTTAGTATGACTTGGCTGTAATGCAAAGTCATAGCCGAGGACTGTCATCTCTTTGAATCAGGTACTTGGTTTTTATGCCGTAGCTACTACTGACCTTAAGTACTCAAGAAGTAATTAACAAAACCTCCACGCAATACATGGTTAAATTGTTTCTGCCTGGTCCATCAAGAGCCTATACAAAAGGAGAAATACCACCAGCAACAACAACAGTAATGACCCTGTACTGTACCAGCAATTAACCTCATCCAGCAGCTGCAAAATGACAGCGGTTCCACTGCGAGCTCATACACTGGCCCTGAAAGCAAATCCACACCCGCTTCGAGGTTTTGTCGTTTCATTCACTGCAGTTGCCGTTTCAGTGCTGCAATTCACCTCCCCAGGAAAGCACTTAGGCTGAACGTGGGCACTCGCAGCCACCCACCGCAGCGACGCGGGGCTGTATTCTCAGCCGTGCTGGCCCTAGAGACAAGACTGTAGTGCTGGGCAGCAAGCAGATCACACATGGAGACCTTAATATGTCCTCAGAAGACCTTACCTATGTCCTCTGAAATGGATGGAACTCCATGGTTCTCAGTGGCACTTGCAAAAAACACGACGACCAAAGTGAACACCTTTGCAACAAGTCCCTGTTCCAAAACAGGGTGGAAAATGTCACAAATACTCACATTTCTGTGAGACATCAGTCCAAGGCACTCTACCACATTTGGTCTTTAGGGCACTGACACATAGTTGAAAAACTTAAAGCAAAGAACGGTGTCTTGAATTTATTATTTGATTCGATAAGGCCATCTATCAATTAAATGTGGATACACACCAAAAAACCCAAGCTGAGCACTTTTCAAAAGCCAAGATCCCCTCCAGCACTCTCATCAGCTCTCACCTCCGTGACACCTTAGAGTGTTTACAAAGAGCAAACGAAAGGACTCTGCCTAATTAAAACGTTTTAAAAGAATTTAATTACAACATGCCAAACTACACAAATGTAAAGATCTTTCCTACAGAGAATTAGTGATGAATTCAATGATTTTTTTTTTTTAATCAAACTGTTGGCAAGCGGTGTGGGTTTTCTGTTTGTAAACAACCATACGAATGCTAAACAAATTTATTCACAACTTGACACGACATACAGCTCTGTAATTAATCATTTCCCTATCTAATTCAGACTAAATAAAACCCCAAACTTGTACCCCTCTCTTATTGTGAAACAGTCAGTTACACATAAATGAATAATTATCTGAATTATCAACTATCTACAGATGTGCAGCTCTTTTCAGTCCAGACAATGGCATACCCCTGATGCATGCTGGTAATCTCATACACATTCACTTACTCTTTGTTTTAAGTGAGAAAATCTTACATATGAAATAAGCTCAATCACGGGCTATTAAAACTATTGTTTCAGGTTATCTATTAATTGCAGGCTTCCCTATCTATATTCACTGCTAAGTTGCCAGCGCTCTTATTAATTGAAAAATTCCTGCATGAGTGGGTAAAATGTCAAAGGCCATGGGTTAAGGCTAATTCTGTAAAAATAAAGTAACTCTTTAAGCTGTGAAAAGCTGTCATTGGAATTAACTGCTCGAAATCCTGTCCTATTTTGAAAACATAAAGGCTGAGTTTCAGATACAAAAAAAGATTCATTAGAGCTTATTTAATTTCACAGGCTTAAATAATTTGCAAGAATAGTTTGCTTTCCATATCAACTGATGTTTCGATCTGAAAGACTGCATGATTACACTGCCTGTAAAACCTTATTTTCCTCTTCTGAAATGCAACAATTAGGAGTCAACGTGAAGACAGAGCAAACTATGTTGCTTATGTTAAAAGATTAAATTACTTGTAGGAATGTTACATTAATCCAAAATAGACCAGAAATGTAATCCACTGCTTGAATACGGTTCTGAATATAACGGCAGCATTTGTATGCTTATTTCCCTCCACTTAAATGGGAAAAGTAAATTTACAAGATCTTTACAAGCTCATTACATTCAAATAGAATAAAAGTAATATGCAGGCATATTGCACAAGTGACATCTCTGACAGGTAAAAAACTTCTGCTGGTAAAATAAACAAACAAAAAGCTACAACATAAACAATTAAGGACACAAAAGATGTGCCAAGACCTAGACTAGAATAGCATGATGCCACCTCTTTCTAAATGCTCGTTTTCATTATACTTAAACTAACAAAACATCAAATTTATTACGGACTTGATACAAGATTGCTCCAGAAGTCTAATACAGGAACTTAAAAATCAATTACTTTGTTTAGACACCTGTAACTCATGTATAGTATTGCAAACTAGTTTTCCTTGCTGTGCTGGAAAGAGGAGTAGAAAAGGAGGGAAAACACTAACTTTATAATCCATGAAGTCAACTGAACAATTCTTGAATAACAACAAATAATAGAACCTCTATTATCACAATTTCACTTTGTCATTTGTCTTCAGTGCCTGCAGCTGACGGATATGCTCTCATTCATAACCTTTTGCCAGTTGCAGACCGGCAAACTCTTTTGAATTAGTGCCTTGACTTAGGCCTATGAATTTACTTCTCTCCACAGAGGACTGGGCAATATTTCAAAACCTTGCTTCAAGGTACACAAAATGTCCTAGATCATACCTAACAGAAAAGCCAACAGGCTATTCCCTGGTGATTGCTGGAATGCTGCTTCTCTGGATGAAAAAAATTAAGGACCAGAAGTACAAAGAAAATCTCTTTGCCCTACAAACTTCTGAACAGTTCCAATTTTGATCCAAATTAGAAGCACATCTAAATCTCCAAGGACTTTCGTTGAGTCCAAAAAAAGTCTTTGTTTTTACGCCTGTTTCACTGCCCATAATTCCTTCTCACCATAAATGCCTGAAACAGAGTGAAAATTGCTGTTCATATCAATGAAGAAAAATACTCTCATTTTTAGAGTTACAAATCCTCTTCTTTGTTCCAAAATCAAGAGTGAAACACTATTGAAACTGCATAAAGAACATGTACTTTAAAAAAACCATCAACCTGTTAAAGCCAAGGTAAATGGCACAGTGATTACCGTGTCACTCCTTTCACTTGGGATTATTCTGATCATGTGGAATTGGACAGATTGTTCACAAAATCCTCTATGAGCACATGATCAGAGCTATCTCAGAAATGTGACGATTACCAATTGCAACTCCAGGCAACACATTGCTGCAGACAAAATTGATGCAAATCAGAAATGAGAAATGCTGTAGAAGTGTGACAGGTCCTTGTTAAAATAACCAGTATCTTTCTCTCATAAATACTCAAATACTTTACAGTCACCATTTCTTGATTTTTCAACTAGCTGGATGAACAACCCCAAATATTTGATTAACAATATATCAAGCAGCTTTGGTATTCATAATTAAAGAATGAACTGTATCAGCAAGTTATAGCTACTCATGTATTATAATTAAAACACACAAGCATTTGTAAAGGTTCCTTTGCAAGAGGTTATCAAAGTAGTACCTTGATGTGGAAGAAAAAGCATTGTCATAGATTAAGAACAAGACACGTCAGACTCAAAAAGCAAAATGCAGAATCAAATGGTCAGGGTTCATTTTGGCAGGTATCTAGCAGTGAATGTCTCAAGGTTTCACTTAAAATACGCACAGGTTTTCTAGAAAGGTGAGAAGTCATACAGCCAGTGGTCCAAAGAAAGCAAATTAACTGACGGGGGTCAATAAAAATCAGAAAGAACAATAAAACAGCAATGCTGAAGTGATCCAATTTACCAGTTATGGCACTCTTTCATCTGTGAATGTATTCCTCTGCTCAGACAGAGCAGTAAGATTATTGTACACGGTAGGATCTTATTCACCCTGTCAAAAAACCAACACCTGCTCAAATAATCAAGTTCTCATAACAAAGCACCTAAACGCACGTGCAAAATTCTTAATTCTTCTATATGGTTTCAAACATCCAACAAAGCAGAGATTAGATGCAGAACTGTTTTGCAATGGATTCAAATGCAAACAGGTGTGGTACTTCACAGAGCAGCCAGCAGAGCTGCACTTGTATTTCATTAATCCTTATTGAATGCATATATTTACTTGTTCACATAAAGAGAACTATCTCTTATAGTGACCACTACCAGACCTGCAGGGAATATATAAAACAATTTAAAATAAGTAATTGCTATTGAAATTATATTCTCAGATGAACCTTTACAAACATGTTTAACCACTCCAAGCATATGGATTTTGTTGCTGAAAAGTCAATACAATGTTTTAATAAATTTTAAAAAATATTTCAGGAAATCTGAATATGATTTTTTTATTATTGTTTCATATTTGCCTCCTGTAGAGTTTCTTTAACTCTTCTGAGTAGCCATCTGTTAAAGGTTACTGTCAGAGATATAATAACTAGTAGAGATGACAATTCTGATCCAAACTGGCAATGCTTTTGCTCGTGTCCTGCGTTTATTGATTCTCTATTATTTTCCTTGAAGGACAGGATACTTGGGGTACAGAAAGCTCACCGTATTGCTGTGTTTCAAAGGAGCTTATTCAGTGTCATCTTTAATGCAAATTGCCAAGGCATGACCAAGGTTGTGACATATCACTGTCACCAAGACATTTGGATTTTAGTCTAAATATTTATGCCTCAAACTGGCCATTGGTTTTTTGCACTTATTTACAATCAGCATTCATTCAATGTCATAATCTCAGTTATTTTCTGACCTGGACTTCAAGTTTCCATAAAATTTCCCTTCCTGCAAAACACCGGAACTGGCAGAAAATGGTGAAGCAGTTCTACACTGAGACCTCGCTGCTTTCCCTTTTTATAAAATTAATGCATGAGTTATAAAACTACTTTTGAAATAATTTTCTGCTCTTCAGGCTTTGAAATCAAAACCCAGCAAGCCCTTGCAAGTCCTACTTGTATCTCTCTGAACCCCACACTGTGGAATTGCAACCCTCCTTTATGCCCCACATTTATTACTCGATGAATGAATTCCACAAACCCATCTAGCTGTGAATGCTCCCAGTTAATAACAGTTCACATGAAGAAGGCACCAAAATTCTTTCAAACATTTTACAGTGAAATAACTAAGAACCTATTTATTGTCAACTCACAACCTCAGACAACTGCCTTCGTCAGGATCTACATTTATCTACTACCATCGGTTGTAGCATAGGCAGGACAACCTCTTTAAAAACACTGAATTCTGCAACAGTTCAGCTCATATATTGCTGAATACAGATGCCACCAAGATGTCTGCATTCTCAGTTCACTTACTGGTTATTTTCAAGCCTTCAGTTGCATGGCATGCATTTGTAAGCATTCTTCCAAAAGCATGCTGGTCCATCCATATGTCAAAAATTATACATGGACACAGCTGAACGCTGCAAACGTTAAGATGCATGTACAAACTCTCAAAGAAACAAGAACCGTCTTATTGCTTTCTGGATAGCTCTTTTGGTCTTCCAATTTTGAAAAAGCTACAGGTAGCAGTTTCCTTCAGTATAAAACAATGCTGAAATTGTCGCCTGTTTCTCATTAATTTTTCATTTCTACAAGAAAAAGTCTTTTCTGGAAGCACTCAGTGGCAGTGCAAGTCCGTTTCATTCACTTTTCGACACCAGACACGTATTTATTCCTAAGTTTTCAATTTCATTGCATAGCTTGCTATGCAACTTGCACACATCAACCACAGCAGCAGACAGCTTTTCACCAAAAACTTGTAACTTGACATATACCTTGTCTTGCCTTAGGCTTAAATTGATTAATTCAACTTTCACTTGTGGCAAAGTCTTCCATTTAAAATGTTTTAGCAGGCAGAGGCACATTTTACAAACTGAACCAGAAAGAGGGCTTTCAGCATCTTTGTCGCACTTTCAAACTTGTTATTATACACAGCTGTTAAGGAAGTCTTTAACTTAATTTTGCTGTTGCTTTCTTCATTAAGTTTCTGGTTTTCAGATATTCCTTCCTGTGCAAAATATGAAGACTATAAAGCAATGGTTGTCTCAGTAATTTCTCCTCTTAGAGTTCAGTTTAATTCTCACATTCTCAGATTCTTGGCAAGAAAATTAAGTCAGAGAAAGCAACCATAAGAGTTACTCAGACTCTCAAAAGTATGCTTGACGTCAGAAACTTCATCTATTACACTACTGAATGGAAGATTACAGAATAACTTTTGACAGAAGATATCTAACACTTCAGAAGGTAACAACTTACTACAACAGGTAGCACAAACTCTGAAAATTCAAATGGATAAAAAGGAATCTCAAACATGAAACCAGATTAACTATAGAAAAGCTTACAGGTGTACACGTGGTATTTGCCTAAACTAGTGAAGTATGTACACCAAGAATGAGAATTTCCTCTGAAAAAGACACATGCAAATTCCATCACAGCTCTTTTGAGCTCAAGGCAGGAATTCTTAGTCAACAGTTTGCAGGAAATCAGACTAGATGATCTTAAAGGTCTTTCCTAATCTTCAAATCTGTCTCCAAGGCACATACAGATTCGGTTCTGTATAACCTCCAAACACCTTAATGTATTGACCACATTAGAGATATAAATTTGTTTCTACCCTAGAGTAAAAGGGTAGCTTTCACATAGCCTTCCCCCACAAAACTAGTTATGGGTGCAAAACGGACAGATGCAATCCTGCTCACCTGCACTCATTTTGGTAAGGCTGTACCAGACCAACAGCTGACCCACAGTTTTTGAAAATTTGTCTCATTAAAGTGCTGCAGATATACAAGGAAACTGATTCCAAAAAACACCAAACTGGAATGGCAGATACTTAACATGATGCAAAAAGAATATGTACCTTAATAACAAAAACAATAACTGAAAGAGATTTTCAAGCAAGTAAAGCAAATCAAAGCTACCGTTTCCCTGGGTATACATTCAAAGTCATAGAAACAGAAACAACTAGGGCATCTTCTGCAATACAGATGCTGACCGTGCATCAAGAAGGAAACGGAAGACGCTACAGTAATTTCAGGGTTCATTAGAAACGCAGAGGGTGGGGAAGAAATTGGCGTTTGCCAAATAGAAAAAGGGCAGAAGCACTAAGGAAAGCAGCTTTAATTTCAAGCTTCTGAAGTGAGTATTATGAATAATATAAAGTTTAAAAAAATCCCAAATATTTGTGTCTGCATGTTCTAGAGCTGTCTACAAGCTTCTGCGAAACATAAAGGCAACACCCTAAAAGTTATACCTCAGATCCTTTTTCCTGCACACCCTGAGCATTCCTGCCTTGCTTTCCCTAAACACTCCTAGCGGCTGAACATCTACTGACTGGAGCACATAGCCGGTGTTTCTTGGGCTGAGACAAGGAGAAAACGAGCCATGTATCTTCCATGTGCCACTCCAAAACCTCGTCTGGAGCTTCCCAGAATCCAGAGAATCTTCCATTGACTTAAATGAGGTCTGGATGTGAGCAAAGACTAACCCACTTTTCAGCAGCATAATGATGCCTAATAGCAAAAGACGTCCCTTCAGATTCTTCTGCTGGCCTTCAGTAGTCCTAGAGAGCTGGAGACATTGTCCCATAGGTGGCACCTGCTATAAAGGAACATTCATTTTCAGTGATCACCTTTGTAAAATGTAGTAGCTAAGAAGTTAAGATGGGCACCATCCTAGCGAACACCAAAAGCAGCAGCAACCTATAGACACAAAACCCGGGTGATTGATAACCGGTATATCTATCAGCTGCTGCCTTGACAGCTCATCGTGATGAGATAAGAGCAGAGGAGCTCAATGTAGAAAATAAACTAAGCATGTACAGAAAGCTCTGCTGAAGGGAGCAAAAAGATGAAGAAAAAAACCCAAATGTTTTGTTCATGAATCTGCTCAGGGTAACCCTAATAAAGACAGAGTTGAGATGATTTTCATCCTCATTAAAGTCTTTAATAGCACTAAGTGTGGTAAAGACACTTGAGGAGATGCAAAATACTCCTCACATCGGTAAAGCTACAAAAGCCGTGTATTTGGAGGTCGCTGGAAACACCTGTTTGCAGTTAACACCGTGCATCTGCTATTCCAGGTGACACTTTTCTCTGTCTTGCTGCTGAGGGCCAGAAATTGTGAACAGCAGCAGCATCACCAGCTTGATTTTCACTTGTATTTCAGACACAGAAAGCCACTTCTAGACCTTTTCATTCACAAAGCAAATCCGACTGGCAGGAAATAAAATGCTACACCATGCTATTCTGCAAAGAACTGTAGCGAACACCACTGCTGAACATCAAAGACAAGGAAAGGTACATCCCTTGACAGGGACATGAGACACAAGCAGGTACCTACCACGTGCCTACAGAGGGGACGGGGCTGCAGAATGAATGATGTTTAACAGCAGCCACAATAGCTCATTTAAACATGAAAAAGTCAGAAGCGCTGCTACATGGCTTTCTCTCTAACCATGCAGCTGTACACACCTTACATTCACATAATTTCTAAAACTGTATTTATCTTGATGTTTGTAGACTTCACAGCCTGAATCAGTGAATAAAATAAAAGCAACCTGAGCAGTGGAAGTTTAAAACTATTATTAATTCTGTAGATTAATAATATTAGTGACTGTTCACCTAGTATGACAGAGTAGCTCCTAAACCATTCAAACCATGTATTTTAGAAGTTTGTATGATCCTTCCTCTCTCCCCCTCCTCAAATATTTATTTTCTAATAGCAATAATGACCTCAGTATTCAAGGCAGCCTTCAAAGATTAATGACCAGTGGAGGTTAACGATCCTCAGCTATTCTTCGAGCCATCAACTCCTCCCAGACAGTCATTAATTCCCCCAAAATGCCTTAATGCTTCACTTATTACTGCTTAAGCATCAAGCCTGTAAATTTTCAGGGCATTAAATCTCAAAAAGTAACATTTTTCTCCTCATAGGCCACTATTCCAACAAAGCAGGCAGATGAGATGAAAGTGACTTTGTTTTACAGCGATTGTCCTCAGATTTACAAAACAAGAGCAGTTATTTCCTTTATTTGCATTTATTTGTTTTGGACACTAATAAATAACATCTCTTTTCTTGTCAATTCAGTAAATTTCCTGACAAAATGCTGATATCAAACCTTCAGCCAGCTTGTCATCAGAAGAAAAAAAAATATAATGAGAACAATCTTTATTAGTTTTTCTGCTGCAGAAAAAAATCAACATAGAAGTGCTAGCACTCCACACTTCTGCTGAATATGTCATTGATCTTTGATACCTACATAAATATAAGCACATCCACATGCACTCCCCACCCCAACTGGGCACCAGTGACATCTGGTCAGCAGGAGACCACACTAGAGGATGAGGCATTGCACAACTCAAGGCCACACAGTCTAGTTTCTAATGCTCACTGACTGTTGAGCAACCTTGGGAAAGTCTTGTCACCTCCAGAGACCTTCTTCTTTTCATGTTTTACCTGTTTAGATCAAGCTGCTTAAGGAAAGGAAGAGCTCTACTGTAGGATGCGAAGGGCCCGTGATTTCAGCCCAGGTTTCTGTTTAGTATTGCAACATCAACAATTACACCAAATCTCTTCCAAGGGCCCGTTAAACTCAACGTTCACATGAAAGTACTTTTGTACACCAAAGTGGTACAGCATGTAAAAATTACCTTTCCTCCAAAGTATTGATTAGTCTTTTGGAAAGTCACGATACATGGTAAAGTACTTAATTGTCTCTGGATGCCAACAGAATAAACCAGAAAAAATGGCAAAAAATAAAGTCTTTATTCAAATAGTGACATTGTCATTCAAATTTAATCTATATCCATTCAGAAGGTCAATTATCCAAATGTGTCTAATTTAGACCATATTGATCTAGGCAGCCCATCAATCATTTAAAGGGCAGCCTTTCTTTGCCTTTTTCTTTTCCTTTCTCTCATTCTTTTAAATGGACATCGTTTCACATTCTTTTCCTATTGTCACACTCTAGCTAATAAGACCTGTTTTACAAAGTGTTCACAACTTGAATTCTCTGACTTCAAAAGAAAAACAAAAACTCTTTGTAGGGTTCAGTGTCTTCAGATATGACAAACAGAGCAAGATTTCATTACTTCTCAATCATTTTCTTTGATGAAAACACCACAACAGATTCAGAAAAACGTTGACATTACATTTAGAAAAAGACTAGACATAATATCAGACTATTATCACACTCATTTATATTGGCACTCAGCTAGCATTAGTTGTGAAGGCAACAAGGCTAGCTGTCAAACATGCTCAAACTGACAAGCTATTAGAATGCCAACTGGATGTATTCAATTAGAAAATTTACTTCAGCAGTGGAAAAGTTTGCTTTTAAGATAAGACAGAAATGTGGCATGTGTTGACCAGGAAAAGATAGAAAATTAATAAGCATAGACAGAAATTTATCTCTTTCTTTCTGCAATAAAAGCTACAAAGAGATTAACTCCAAAATACTAACTCTAAAAAAGGTAATATCCAAAGGAAGTTGAAGGAAAACAGCACAGGGCATAGTTCTGCCTCGGTGACTGACAAGCTCTGTGACCTTCTAGAAGCCACATGGGGACCCTGATCTTGGGACCCTTCGGTCTTTGACACCCAGGTATTGAATAAATTGGGTTTTCAATTTCAAGCAGAGCTGGGGAATTTTTAACAGCTCTGAAGACAAAACAACGGAAGACCCACAACTCAAACCTGGAACACCAGTTAACCCCCAGCCAGACCCATACCTTGGCATTACACGACACCATGCCTGTTTCCTTACTACTCTTTCAGAGTAATACTTGTTTCCTCCCCCAGAGAGGTGCTGAACCGGGGAGAACTACATGGTCACACTTCCCACCAGGGCGACGGATAAAGCTCCGTGTTTGGAAGTGCCAGTGCAAACCGGGGTGCAGGTGCTGAACGGAGAATTGGTAAAGGAAAGAGGAAAAGATGTTAGGAATAGAAGTTCCCATGTGGGAAAGGATGAAGATGCAAAGGAAGAGAGAGGAACTGCAGCAGTAATTCCTGTAAAAGTTTGGACTTACTGAGAGAGCACATTTAAAGGCAGATCCCACTACCAGATGCAAATCTGAAATTATGCCACAGACTCTAAAACCACCACTTACCACCTGCTATCTTCTGTGTATGCAATAGGATTGCTAACTGAAAAAAATAAAAAAAAAATACCTATGAGGAGTTCCAGTCACTCTCTTGACAGGCCATGAAATATCTTTCCTTTTTCAGCCTACTTCCTTTCAAAATTTTCCAGAGATATGGCTTCCATTTTATTTTAGATATTGAGTGCCTTTCGGCTGGATGCTGTGAACAGAAACGCAGACTAGGGAAGTGAAGAACCTACTCAGCAGACTCCACACCTGCACTAGGAAGGGCAAATACCAAGTTAATTTCAGGATCAAAGTCTTATGCTATAGCTCTTGCTGTTAGGATTTTTTTTAAAATTATATTCACCGCTCTCTGTTATTTAAAAATGTTTAGTTCCAGTTTTACTCAGATTAAATGACTGTACTCCCTCCCTCATGTTTACACCTTTTATACACTTCAGAATGCTCAGCATGTCCCTCTTCCCAGGGAGTACAAATTTTCAACACTTCCCTATAACCCTTTCACACCCTGCCTCCACTNAAAAAAAAAAAAAGAGTAAAAATTAATAGGAGATTGTGTGGGAACCTCTAAAGATTTCACAGCTGTAAGCCTGGAGTGACAACATCTCTTATAGGTGCCAGAGATATGCACGTCCTATGTGGATCCCCCCCATGAGTGACAATAATCATAAAGATATACCATCTGTACCATCACATTTTATTTCATGCCACTTATTTGATTTTGGCTTTTCGATGTTGGTCTTTTGAGGAAATCAGTTTCTATAGAAACAATTCTGCCACCAATGCAGCATGTGAAAAGTTGTATCAGTTTCCTAGTTAGAAAGCTGAAGGGTGGTTTGGGTAAAAAAAAAAAAAAAA
>VZTO01000898.1:5014-28556 GCA_013400615.1 Syrrhaptes paradoxus | reverse complement strand
TATCTTCTGTGTATGCAATAGGATTGCTAACTGAAAAAAATAAAAAAAAAATACCTATGAGGAGTTCCAGTCACTCTCTTGACAGGCCATGAAATATCTTTCCTTTTTCAGCCTACTTCCTTTCAAAATTTTCCAGAGATATGGCTTCCATTTTATTTTAGATATTGAGTGCCTTTCGGCTGGATGCTGTGAACAGAAACGCAGACTAGGGAAGTGAAGAACCTACTCAGCAGACTCCACACCTGCACTAGGAAGGGCAAATACCAAGTTAATTTCAGGATCAAAGTCTTATGCTATAGCTCTTGCTGTTAGGATTTTTTTTAAAATTATATTCACCGCTCTCTGTTATTTAAAAATGTTTAGTTCCAGTTTTACTCAGATTAAATGACTGTACTCCCTCCCTCATGTTTACACCTTTTATACACTTCAGAATGCTCAGCATGTCCCTCTTCCCAGGGAGTACAAATTTTCAACACTTCCCTATAACCCTTTCACACCCTGCCTCCACTATTTTTTGATTCTGTCTTTTATTTATTCAGACACAGAAGTTTTATGAAGGGAGAAAATGAAGGCATTTATGCCAGGTCCAATTTATCAAAACCTACACAGGAACAATTTCAAAGGGTAGGAAACAAAAGTTTTCCCTATTCACATGTTTACCAAATGCAATCAAAACTCATCACTTCCTTAAAAAAAAACATTAACAAGAGAAAAAGAAAAAAAGAGTGAGCACTTTTACTGTACCTCAGGGTAAGAAAGGCACAACAGAGCCTGAAAAACTCTGGACTTGAGAATAGTAGCAAGATAAGGGAAGTTTACTTGAAACCTATGGTAAAAATGTGTATGGAACATGCATGGAAAACTGGTATGTGTGATNCCAAAAACCAAAACCAAACAAACCTGTACTGAAGTGTCTGTTATATCTGTGGCTGCAACAATCACTTTTACCCAGCGGACAGTCAGTGCTTCACTGTGAAGAAACTTTTTCCCTTCACCCCGCAGGCAGGCAGTTGCTGAGAAAGAACGGTCTCTCCAAAATTTCCAACTCCAGCAGAATTTGGACCTCTCAGACACACTCCCAAAGGAAGGATTCTGTTTTAGCATCCCACCTTATGCAAGAGAGGAGTCCCGCATTCAACAAGTTATCTGCCTTCAGTCCTAATTCTCAAGAACCAGGCATCCCTGTCTCCTCTATCCCTGATGGCTTTTCTGATCTAAATTAAATTCTTCCCGTTGTTCTTGAAAGGTATGAGACACCTCCCCTTGCCTTCCTCCTAAGATTTTCCAAGAAGTGCTGCTACAGAGCTGTTGACCATAGGAACCGTGTTGTGTTAGAAGGTGGCTGGAGCCCCAGTCTTCCACCAAGGCAGCGAGGTGGCCCTACTTCATTGTCCTGCCACAGTCTGTTTCCTTCTCGAAAAATTGAAGCTGTAAAAGCACTATAAAATTTCAGTCACAAATGTTATTTGGAAAATAAAACTAAAGAGCAATCTACAGTTTATGAAAACAGACCCCACATGCCTAAACTGCCACAGTGCCAGCATATTTGGCTTCAAAGTGCACACGGTTATGTGAACACTGCTAAAGACTCTCTATACATGCACGTACATAGAATCATAGAATAGTTTGGGTTGGAAGGGACCATGGAGGTCATCTAGTTCAACCCCCCTGCAGTGAGCAGAGACATCTTCCACTAGACCAGGCTTCCCAGCGACCCATCCAGCCTGACCTTGAATGTTTCCAGGAACGGGGCATCTACCACCTCCCTGGGAAACCTGTTCCAGTGTTTCACCACCCTAAGCGTAAAACATTTCTTCCTTATATCTAGTCTAAACCTCTCCTCTTTTAGTTTAAAACCATTCCCCTTTGTCCTACTGCTACAGACCCTCCAAAAATATGTAAGTTATACACATAACTGCATATATGCATTAACTGGAAAAAAAAATCAATTTAGTTCACTCTGCACAAGAAAGAACTGAGCAGGTATTAAGGACTCAATCTAATTCTAGTCAGATGAATGCAAAACAGCACTAACACTCCACTACGAGCGGATTTATAACTAATAGAAATATTTCACTGAGAGGAAAAATCAGACCTTGACTGCTCATGGAAATAAATCTTTTCTCTTCCTATGACAGTTTTGAAATTTCATCTATAAGTCTGAAAAAGGAAATGTGAAAATGATTCTCAGGTAAATCCACAGAAGCACTGACCTGCAGTATCTATAATGTTCAAAGAAAAGACACTTCTACTTCTGATTGACAGATCCATTCCAAACACAGTCTCAGCAGCTCCAGAGCTAACGTTAAGAAATGCAACCTGAGTGCCCACAACTCACTCACTCTAACTTATTCAAGCAGTTTTTCTTCCACCAAAAGAATTGCATGATTCAAGATTCAGTCCTACAGGTAACAAGCAATCAGGAAACCACTCTCACGTATAAAGTGATTGCAAGCATCAGAGAGACAAAATAAAGCACATGTTCCTATAATATTCCAAATCAATAAGAAAATGCATGCTGTCAATTCAAATCTCAAATTATCCTTTGTATTTACTACTTAGCAAATTCACTAGCAGTTTAAGGTAAAATACTACCTCTGAAAAAGCCCATGATACCTTAAAATAAACTCCAAGCTGCAAATCAGATGAACCTCAACAGAATGACTATGCAAGTCCGGTTGGCAGTAGATACACCTATTATCTTTATTCTGGAGAACTGCCCTGTATAGAAATTGTACCAGCCATCTTCATGTTGAACTACTAGGTTGAACACAAACATTGTACTTCATCACTTTTCAGCTCCTGGCCCACTACTACGAAGCAATGGTACTCAGATCCAGCTGTAGAAACTGCTTTGACATCAGGTTTTTATAACTTCGTAGGAGCAGAGCTGGGACCAGCAGCTCCACTGCCAGGAACGAATTCTACCGTGCGAACTCTTTGCTGGAGAAACTTTCCTTGGATCTTTCCACCTTGAGATTCCAGAACTGACTCTGACAAACTAAGAGGAACCTTTTCCAGCACAAATTTGTATTGGTATTTGACACACCAGCCCCCATGCAGACAACATAGCACTAACATAAATAAAACCAGAGCACGCAAATGTCACAGCCCTTGGCTTGCACCCCCCGGAGCATCCTCCAAATCAGCCCAAACCAAAAGAACACATCCAGGTTTCCTTATGGGCTAGTGATTAAGAAAGCAGCATGTGATACCATTTACTTTATCAAAAAGTACTCAAAAACACTTGGAGAATTGCTGTAAAATTTTTCCAGAACTGCAAAGCATTGTTACAGCTTCAAGTGCTTTTGCCTCAAACCCTTCAAGACCTCTGTTATCTAAAGTGTTGGATAATGCCTCAGTGCATTACTAAGTTAAAAGCCCTAGTTCAGGGCTGGAAAGCTCTTGAATGCACAAGCAAGATCAAAGCAGCTAAGCTCAATAAACCGTGTAGACACTGTTTAGGGGCTTGAGAAGCATCACTTCCACAGCATGTTGGAAGTAATTTTCTCTGGTGACATGCTATGTTTTGTCTTACCGAACATTTAACCTCTAGATTTGGACAGCACACATTTGGCACGGGCACATTTCTTTAGGGAACACCAGAGTGGTTACTTCAAGTGACAGTTTTCTAATTATTCTGTCAAGCATCAATCTGTGCAGTTCCCAGTTCCTCAGCACCCTGACTGACAGGGCAATCAGTGCTTTACTTAAAGCCTCTAGAGCTGTTCTGTCCTGGCAAATGTTTAACCCCCCCCAAAAAAAAACCAACAACAAAAAAACAAACAACCCCTCCTCTCCAGTGTTCTGAGGGAGCGGAATATTTGAATTCCAAAACAGCTCCCCACTTTCTGCAAATACAGTTCCCCAAAGTAACTAAAAAAAAATGCATTAGTACATATAATGCAGCTCGGGAAAGAACAACAAACCAAAGTGGTATTGTCTTTTATACTCTAGTAATTCGTTTCAGGCACTTTATTTTGGAGCAAACCAGCTAATAAAAGTACATAAAAAACAGAGAAGGAACTGAGATAATGCAATCGTTTCCACTAAGAAGTTTTCCTTCTCTTGAGAGGGGAAAAAAACCCCAACATCTTCACAGCACTTTCAGCTCAATTCCGAGTTCCCCTTATTTCTGATGAGTATCATCCTCCTCTGCTGAGTGGTATTGTGACTTCTCCTGGGGTCTTACAGCACCACTGACTGTAAGAAGTGGGAAAATGAGGGACTTTGTGAGTGATAAACAATTAGCCCTGTACCAAGTTCAGGGAATAAAACAAGCTATTTAGTAGTCATGTCCACGATTTGCTAAATAACACAAAAGTACTTCATGCTCTTTATCTACTGTGTAATTAAATTCAACACCGGGGCTAAGATTTTGATCAATAAGTTGGCACTACAATTAGACAAGGTTTGATTTATATGCCACGATGCTGCACCTGGGAATTTAATAGTGGAGTTGCTCTCCTTGGCTTGCTGGGACAATCTCGTATTGGTAGTGTCCGACTTAACACAAAGAGAAGACCTTTCGCTGTACAGAACAGCAGCACCAGCTCCAGCATGCCTCTAATACTAGTTTCTGTTGAGATCAAATCGGTATCAAAGTTGCTCCTTTGGTTTTAAAAGGTAGATATGAACAATGTAGTTTGGTGACTAGCTCTTGATCGTGAGCACTACGGAGTGCTCTATGGTGAAACACACTGACTGAACTCAGCAAGACTAACAAATACATGAAATATCAAGTCAGGTGTCAAACGCAGGGTGGAAGAGTACAGCTCATTTGATCACTAATCAGAGTGAACTGCAGAAAATCTCCCTCTAGATTTAAGGCTTAATCCTATTTTTCTGAGGATATTAAATATGTAAATATATTCATACACACCAAATTCATTTTTTTTCTTGGATGTGAGTCAAAACTCCCAGTACACAGACTACCTGTGATTTATGAAATGAAGAAAGGAAGCCTGTTCTAATCAGAGCTTAAATCCAGTCACAGGCCAGTAATAGCTGCATAACTTTATTGAGGTTTTTTTTTTTTTTTTCTAGGCAGCTTAACATTAGATGATTTTTCTGTATAAATCATCATCCCCATCAACAATATCAAATTTACCTTAATGGATCAGATTCCTGAGAAGATTATGCCAAACAACATATGACCAAAAAGTAGTTTAACCGAACTCAGTAGGAGCACTTGAAGATGGAAGCATCGTCCAGCATGAATGAGGGACCACTGCCCTCAAGGACTGAAGCTTGTCTAAACCAGCACTGCCCTCCAGGAACTACTCATCTCACCTACTAACAAGGCAGTTCCAGTGGCCAATATATTTCTATTTTCAGAGGTTCAGTCTTCTGCCAACGTAGCTCCTTGAGCTTGTTCACTGCAGCGTTGGATGAGTGTGGGTACAGTCGGAGGGAAGGAGGGTGCAGCCATGGAAGTACCAATTTTGATATGCCGAAACTGCCACAGACCTCATCCCTCGACAGAAGAGAGTAACACAGCTGACTGTGGATACTACAAGTGGAGGAAGGAAGTTCTTTGATACAAAGCCTAAAAGCAGGGTGGTCAGTAAGGGGAAACCTGTCCCACTGGTAGGGGGGAAGGCTGAACTCATCTGCGCTTCTTACTGAAGTGCAACAGGCTTTTTGGATTATTAAGGGAGTTAAGTGAACATTGCTGAAATGTAGGTACCACCTTTGCTTAAATTGCTTTTATTTTATCTTTTCAGTTCAATTACTTCCATGGTTTGTAAGACTAAATGAAAATAAAAATGTATTTGAGATTCTCTCCAAGTAATACACACAAAAAACCCAAACCAACTGTACGGGGCCCCATGAAAGTTTTGATTAAAGGCAAATCCTTCACAATTCAGAAAGCACATACTCAATCAGTGGTTGAAGAGGAAAACCTCCAGGGAGCAGCAGGAACTAAACAATTCTGATAAGGTTTCTCTGACTTTCCAGCAAATAGTAATTTGCTCTTTTATATTTCTTCAATGAGAAGTCAGGCACTGCAGTCCCAAACCTTTAAATCAAATGATTTGCTGGGCATCAGGCATTCAACTTTCACCATGTACTATAAAATATTGACTCTGCACATTCATTCATTTCTACACAATAATTGATTCTTCTTTCTTTTTTCCAGTTACAGGCCTAGAACAGTATTCTGGGAATCTGACTTAATCAAGATTTAGTTAAGAAAAAAGAGATCCTCAGCATTTTCAAGTTTTAATCTTGTCTACCCCACATAAGCATGTTTGTAACCTATTTTCTTAACGAGATGCTTCTACTCTTTTCCCCTGTTATCACTATTAATGCCAAATCTACCATGCACAAGAGCCATCCATAGTTTACACAAAGGTTTCTTCTTTAATCCCAAAGTTGGCATTACTCTATCAAAGGACAGAGCTTTATGTTAACTTTTGCTTAACAACCTTCTCAGCTGGAGCTTTCCTTAAATACAGTTCAAACTGTCCGAGTTGGCACAACAGAGATTTAACTCCCTTTTCTGGTAAAGCAAATGCTGGCTTACACGGTCAGCCCAAACATCACCCACTCAGAACAGCAGTTTTACGGCACTGGTGGCAGTACCGCTGTGTTGCTTACACTGAGGCACTTCAGAGGTTCTTGGTGGGGGAAGGCGATGCTCTGCTACAACTCCAGCTGGCTGCTGCTCTGCACCGAGCAGCTGGCTGGCAGCAACGGAGCGCTCCTTCTCCCCACACCCACAGGGAACACACATCTGGTGCTCGGCAGCTCTTTTGGATGCTGAGGCTTGCCCTGAAATAATCAGAAATGGTTTCTAAAGTACAGCAACGCTCAACACTGTGTACAAAAGACGGTCATGCCAATGTGCACACAATTTGTGTAAGAGAAGCAATCTATATACATACATAGATACTCATACACACTGCCATTTACACTTCACTGTAGCAAACTACATGCATAAAATTTAAAAAAATCTAGTTTGCCTAGGTGTTGTATAAACAGTGAACATTTTTTTTTCACTTGGAATATCCAAAATATTACAGTACCTGCTCCATTCTGCCAAACATAACAAATTATAAAACAATTTGAAACAAGCAAGCCTACCTTCTTCTTTATCAACTCTTCTGATTACTTGAAAAAAATCTTAAAATTTTGTTGTTTTTTTTGTTTCTGCAAAAAACCTTTAGATAATTTTGGGAATTTCAGTAAAATCTGTTTGATCAGACATTACCCACCTGTCTTTCCACACACAGGCACTTTCTTTTAGCTGGAATTTTCAAAGCCATTTGGCTCAAAATGGTTGAACATTTTTCCATTAAAAAATGGAAAGAGTTAAGCCATNAACGGAGCGCTCCTTCTCCCCACACCCACAGGGAACACACATCTGGTGCTCGGCAGCTCTTTTGGATGCTGAGGCTTGCCCTGAAATAATCAGAAATGGTTTCTAAAGTACAGCAACGCTCAACACTGTGTACAAAAGACGGTCATGCCAATGTGCACACAATTTGTGTAAGAGAAGCAATCTATATACATACATAGATACTCATACACACTGCCATTTACACTTCACTGTAGCAAACTACATGCATAAAATTTAAAAAAATCTAGTTTGCCTAGGTGTTGTATAAACAGTGAACATTTTTTTTTCACTTGGAATATCCAAAATATTACAGTACCTGCTCCATTCTGCCAAACATAACAAATTATAAAACAATTTGAAACAAGCAAGCCTACCTTTTTCTTGATCAACTCTTCTAATTACTCGAAAAAATCTTAAAATTTTGGGTTTTTTTTTGTTTCTGCAAAAAAGCTCTAGATAATTTTGGGAATTTTAGTAAAATCTGTTTGATCAGACATTACCCACCTGTCTTTCCACACACAGGCACTTTCTTTTAGCTGGAATTTTCAAAGCCATTTGGCTCAAAATGGTTGAACATTTTTCCATTAAAAAATGGAAAGAGTTAAGCCATAATCTGCTACGGTGTTTGGGAGTACAAAACACACAAAAGTGGATTTTTAGGATGGAGAGAAAAGTTTAAAAAGCAAAGAAACAAAACCCACAAGGAAACTATTTCCCTTCCCAAAGGCATTAGCTAGAACGCTAAAGAATGTTCAAAAAAGTTAATTAAGCTTAGAACTATACATTTAATTCAAGATAAAGTAATGGAAAGATCAAGTGAACAAGACATGTTCACTGTGCCTCATATACACAGCACATCATAATGTGTTTTTTCTCAATTTTTTTCTATGTTTGGTGTATGAAGATAACACTGTGATAATCACAAAATCCAATAAATTCACAGAGATTGTCTCCAAGTTTCACCCACCTTTTGACTGATGTTGTTGTTTCTGTGGACCACGTCCTTTACACCCTCATGGTGCTTTACACAGACTCTATGGACCACTGCTCCCCACTCACAGTTGGTAACACGAACATTGGAGGCACCTAAATCAGTTGAACTCCTGTGCAACTGAAGGAACCTTGGTTAGATGCCCACAGAGTCTGTTTGAAATTATTCCTCCTATTCCTCCCCCTACCAGACTACATACATAGAAGAATCCGCCACTGTGAGATGAATAACTCATATTTCCTGCAGATTGCTATAAAACGTGTCAGTACCGCAAGAGATAAGCTCTCCACTTTTCACATTACTCTAAAGAAAACACCTGATTTTAAAGGCTGTCTAGTATGACAAAATATTGAAAGGCACAACACAAACAGTATCTTTTGATAAATAGGACTAATTTTCATCTTCCTATAACAAGAGAGATTTTCTATTAGAAGATGAGACTAAACCTCTAGCAACATGAGTAAGAACTACTCATTTGTGGTAGATGTGGACTTGATTTGCCAAGTACTTAAGCACACGACAAGCTTTAAAAGTGAATAGGCTCATTTATTTCAGCTTTACCCATCCACTCAGAATAATAGATAATAAAATATTAAAACTTGAAACAGGTTTGAATATCTTGTTGAACTGGAGCATGAATAATGAAGTTGTAAAATAACTCAGTCCTAGCTGAAACAAAACAGAGATTCCAGGGAAAGAAAAGCTTTTCCCTCTTTCATTAAGCCTTATTTAAAATAATTTTTGTCTCTTCCAAAGCTTTTTCATCATCCTTGGATGAGGCCAAGGATTATTCTTCTTATCCAAATATAAATTAAATATATTCCTCTGACTGGAAAGACAGAGTGTATCCTCCAAAACCAAAGTTCACATACTTCAGAAAAATACAAATATACAAAATACCTGCCTCAACACTAAAAAAAAATTGAAAGGAAAAAAAAAAGGCATCTAGAGTGGAATACAGAAAATATCAGCAAACACACTGCCCCTCAAAATGCCATTTCCATAGAAATGGGTGAGTGTTCTAACATATCTTTTTCTTAAAAAGAAGCCAGTGAATTTAAAAGCTACATATTTGCCAGAGCTGCATATTATTCTTGGTCACATCACTGTGCCAGTCATTTCATATGACATATGGGATTAATAATAATAGATTAGAACAAGATCACTTATCATAATCTGTTTCCTATATTAGGATGCAAACCACTCTGCCACAGCAGAGACAAGTCCAACATCTGTATTTTTTCATTAAATTCTCTCCTCTTCCCCAATAACCACATCACTGCATCTGACATTGCACTTTTTCAGCTTAGAGACAAAAAGCTCATTTTTAAAAACTGCTTTAAATTCTGTCCCTCCCCCATTTTTTAAAAAAAGCATAGACATATCTTTGCAGTATAGACATAACTTTGCACTAAAAATCTTGGCAATATCAGGCCCTTTGGTCTTCTGTCTGGGGAAATGCTCATTAATTTTGTCATGTTTCACTAATCATTTTTCCCGAAATTGAGTCTAATTCTTCTAACCTATGCTCTATCTACCTGTGCTCCATCCATCAAGGGTGCTTCCAAAATTATAAGGAAAAACAATTGATATTCATTTCACTGTCAGAAGAGCGTCTTGCCCAGTACAAGCAGCTAAAAGCTCCTACTCAAATATACAGTTCATCATCTAGGCCTGTTTCTACAAGGAACAGATGGAGGTAAGGTGATTAATTTTCTTCATTTTTATGGAAAGAACAAACAGTATCCTAGACAGCCACACCACCTCAGACCACTTAAAAATAATGAGTACTAAAAATGCAATTGTTTCTACAGAAGAGTTCAAGTAAGGACACCTACAACTTTTCTTTTAATATACTATTTCCTACCTATATTATCAAATGATTTGTCTTTCATTCTTCTGTAAGTATGCTAGATAGAGGATCTATAAATAGATTCATAATAAATTGCTCATCTCACCAAGAACTACCAAATTGAGATTCCTAATATACCTCCCCTTTTATCCTCACTAATTGAGAAATGAGTCATATACATTTTCAAAATTCAATCAATTTGTAGAATACAGTAGAGGATTAAACACTTTTCTGATGTATTATGCATGGCATTTTCTTTTCCTAGGCAATACTAAGACACACAAACCTAACTGCACGCTATATTGCACACGCTGGATACAACATCAGGCATTTGGCAGTTAGAGGTGATGCTGGCGAGGTTTTCAAGATGGAGATTTACTGCCTGTATCCGTTGCCACTCATTTTAGGCCTGTGTTTGCAGTAAGACGGTGACACCACGCTATGACATTACAGAAGATGTGTACTATCCCATAACCATTACCATGTACTTCTCTTAAACACTTCCCACCGCAGGCTCAGCCATACTGGCTCATCACTGGGTATCTCACAAAAGTCCAGATCCTCCAGTCTTGAGCACTAATGAACAATGAACCCAATAAAAAAATCCTTTATCACTCTGATCACTAATTAAATGTACCTCCAAACAAGCAGGAAAATGCAACGAGCCTTGACTACCCAGCAGCTATCTCAAGAGGGTGTGTGGAAATTGTCTTCTGAGAAAATGGAAATGCCTTCCCCTCTGTCCCTCCTTTCAAAGGTATACATACCACTGCAGAGAGGGTAAGTGGCACACAAACATTTCAAATTCCATCCAATTTTTATTGTGGTTCTTCAACAAACTTTTCAGCATTTACCTTCTAAGGAGACACTTGTGATTTTTTTGTTCTTCCACCACAAAGGAGATGATTACAAAAGCTCTGCAAGCTTCCCTTTTGCTTAGTAAGTTTATTTTCATATCCAGTTTTTAAGATTCATTATACCCAACTTTAAAATGCCAAAAGGCATTCAACTTGTCAGTGCCTATAAATAATGGCAGATTCATGTAAAAGTATATTTACATATCAATTACTTAGGCCTCCACACTACACATGCTCTTGAAAAATACATTACTCTCGATTATAAATCAAGACAATTCAATTATGCATTTTAAATGCATAATTGTCCTCACATTTTCATAAATATTGGCAATATGCTATCAGTCTCTAAAAATGCTTCAGCAAAATGAAAGAATGCCTTTTCAATACTTAAGTGCTCTAACAGATGACTATTCATTTCACATTAATTTCTGCAAAGCTGCAAAGACATTAGAAGAAATCCCTGTTGAAGTTGTATTAGTCTGTATTTTCTCACCAATGCAGCACTAATAAAAATGTGGGGAAACTACTAAATCACTCCTATAAACTCAAATCCTACAGTATCTATAAAAGAACTATGAGCTGTTCCAACACCCTTGGTTAAAGGCGAAGTATTTGTACAAATTTCAGAGGCAGAAACTACAACATGCCTTTGTCAACTTTTCCCAGCTTTACAAGATGTTTCTGTGCTCTAATAGATCTTTTCTACCTCTACAAACTGTCATTCTAGGATAGCAATCTTAAACTCGACAAGCTGCGAAAGCCAAGGCGCTATTGCCCATATAAAATTACTAATCACGGCTTTAGGTTTAGGGCTGCCCTCTGAAAGAGGAAAAGAAACCTCCAGTTCATTCACTGGCCCCAAGGCAGGATCAACTCTTCCTGAAACACCCTGGATAAATTTTTATTTAGCTAGTTCTTAAAAACTTGCAGTGCTGGATAGCCTTTAAGTTCCTAAAATAAACTGCTGCAGGACTCAACTATTTTTTCTGCTGGACAATTTTGAGAACAGCTAACATAAATATCTTTGCTGCATTTAAACCTTACTACTTCTTGCCTTACCGAGGCAGACATTGACCTGCAGCACTGGGCAGATTACCCAAGTGAACTGAAGGTTTCCTTCACCTTTTTTGTGTCTAGTTCCTCTTTCAACCCTTGAGTCTTTTGTATATTTGAAATAAGAGAAAAGGCTCCCTACGTGTTTATAGACCCCCAAGGCAAAAAGGATCTCTATGTGCTTTTAGGAAATAATATTAAGATGGTATAGCAAGATCCAGCTTCCAGAAACTATGTGGTACATTCAATGATTGATTAGACATCACCTTACATAAATGTCAAAATTGCAACACAATACCAACAGGTTTACTGATTATAACTTTCTTTTAAAAATTTTTCTATTTCACTTCTACAAAAACAATGTTGAGTACAAAACTTCCAGTAGGATAGGGCTATGTAATGAGTAGTAAAGGAACAGTGATAACTTACAATTTCCATAGCACCTTATTTCTTTAATGGACTATATAATTTTTGATTAGTGTTGAGAACACTCGCCTATGGTAGATGAGTATTAGAACCCACAGCTCACACAGAGGGGGTAAAAACAGAGCAGTCAAAGACAGAACTTTCAAAAGCATCCACCAAATTCAGTGCCATCATCTTCAGATACCCAGCTGGAGCTACAAAGGGCTACACAGAGGTGTGAACACTGGACTTCCAGTTAGCACTTGTGGAACATTATTCTATAACAAACAGAGATTTTTCACCACAATAACTTTTCAGCTACAGCTTTGGAGTACCCAAACCAGCTTCACCCTCTTGTATGAATCAGAAAAACACACAAGACAAAGACTTCTCACGCTGTGTAAAGAAGAGTTGGGTAATGAAGCGTGTAAAAGGTGAATGATATTTGAATGAGAAAGCAAAAAGATTTCTAACAGCTATATAAGAACAGAGTTCCTCTGTATTATCTGAAACAACATGCAATCTGGCACTTCAAACAAATCCAGTGCTAACACACCACTACATACCCATAACTGAATGCTATTGACATTTTTTTCTTCAACATTATACACAACACTGACATAGGCTGCATGTGTGATAGAGAGGGTTACTTGATCCTACTGATTTATGGCTTCGCATTATCGTAACACTGAGAAACCCACTAATGACAGTTAGTTAAATGCAGAAAATGTGTGACAAACTATTCCCAACCAGACTATGCTCTGATTTGGATAAGGCTCCCTATCACAGCAAGTGTGGCCATTTTAACTTTTATATTCTTAAAACCTCTACATGCTATTTTTTATTTATGAGTTTTAAAGATTAATAGTCCCCTTCCCACTCTCCAAAACACGGTCCTCTCACTCTACATAACATTTCCAGGACTAACAGCAATAATAACCATTCTCACCAATGGCCAAAAGCAGCCCCAGAAGAAAATCAAACGGGTTGGTTCTTTGTTTCTGGATGTTGCCTTTGATGTTCAAGCTGCAACTCTTCCTCTTAGCCAAGACAGACTTGATAGCCTTGACTGACTGGCATGAGTAATACTGCAACAGACACTCTGCAGATCACATTAAACAGCTGTGCAAACTGCCTGCACTCACAACATGTCTGCTGATATTATTTTTATTTTTGTCTGATGTGATTATAATATCTCAGTGCCTGATCCTGGATCAGAAACACCATGGGACAACATTCCCCTCTTCTTCTTCCATTCTCTGTTCTCCAAGACTGTTTGAAATCATGTCTCAGAGGCCAGGGAATGGTTGGTTGGGAACATAACAGGCACCTGGCAACTCCTAAGAAGATTATCTGCCAAACCCCCTTTTTGGCTCAGGCTTGTAACCCAACAGTCAAACATTAGGCACAGACTCACTGAGTAAGACAGATTTTTGCACAACTTCCAGGACAAAACCTTCAGCTATACAGTGAAGCCTATAGTCCTACAGTCAGTGCCCCAGACAGCAGGTTTATTGACAAGACTGTTTTTCAGCTTTACCCTTTCCAAAACCTTGCTGAATCCCATGAACAGTCATATGGTAAATCTAACACTGCAGATCTTCAGCATGAATAAAAACGAGCACCTGTTGCGCTTGGTAAGGATGTGAGAGTACTCAAAGGATGAGGACTTCAGTGAGGATGGCTGAAACAGCACTTCATACGTGCAGGGGAGAGACAGGCATCACTCAGAACTTCTGAAATACCAAAGGAAACAACCTCTTCTAGTTGACTGTGGGACAAAGAGGAGCAATGAGGTTCCTGCAGTGCCTCCCAGCAGCTCGAACACCCAGAATCAAGCCATCTTTCCCTTTCCTGTTACTATCTGAAAAGAGGGAAGACGGTTCATTTCCTGTCAAAGCAGACACATGGCACAAACTCAAAGAAAGAAGACAGGCAGGCAGGCATTAAAAAAAAAAAAAAAAAGAGTCTGGAATTTAGATAGCGAAAAGCAAGGAATTCAGAACCATTGCAGTGACCTGACCTAGGAAGTATCGGGTGTGGCAGACTGCAAACAAGACCAGCAGCGTATAAAAGGGTCACTGACTCCAGAGACAGCACTCCCATCCAAAAGCTAGTAACCTTTTGCAACAACAAAAAAACCCCTTTTCTACTTTTTTTTAAAAAAAGAATTATAGACACTGACAACAGCCAGATTAAACCAGCAGCAAAACAGCCAAGATCTTCATTTTTCTCAAAAACAATATCCTCAGCTTCACTAAATCAAATCATGGTATACCTGTATTTTTTTTGCTTTAACACAAAATAGACATTTTAAAGACAACTAAAGAGAGAGAAAGAGATCTATTTCGAAGTGCAGTTGAATGTTTCCTTCTGGAAGATTTCTTCTCTTGCAATGCCCTTAACACTGTCAGTGCCACATTTCAGCACCACTAAGACAGTGCTTCTCCGTATGACAGTCCTGCAGACCAGGTTTTTTGTTTGTTTAGTCATTCCTCAGAGGCTCTATGTTGTCTGGAGACATTTACAACAATTAACTGCCCCTCAAGCTCCCAAGAGCAAATTTTTATCTCCTCAAACAAGGTGGGAATCAGGTAAAGGTTACAGAGAAATGAGTGACCAGACACAAGCCTATTAGCTAAGAAAAGAGAGGATCCGTTCACTTACCTTCTGTATAATAGTAAGCTAATGGACATGGTGTATGAGGGGAGGAAATAACAGACAGCTACCATCTTCTCTGAACAGAACGAAATAAAACATGAAATGTTTATTTTTTTTAATAGCTAGTAAAAAATATTAATACTGAAGCACAGAGCAGTAAAGAAAAACAAGAGGTTTGATGTTGGGCTGATAGAACTGCCAGGGCTGCTACAACCTCCTATTATGTACTGGGATATCAGCCTATCTTCCCCAACCCTAATTCAATCTCATACATATTCTTCATCGGCTACCGTTAAGAGTAAGTTTTTCACCTGAAGTCATGTGGAACTGAAACAGTATTGCTGATGGTCACAGTGACATAAAATAAACGCTAAATCAGCTAAATTGAAAGGGCTGACAAGAAACAGTCCAGAAGTGACTCACTTAAACCCAGCAAGCCTCTCAGCGTAAGAGCTGTGGTATGACTGGTCATGTGCAGAGCTAGGCTCAAAAGAACTTAGGTTAAAAACTTAAAATGGGTGACATAAATAAATCTCAATAAAAACACGATGTCTGTGCCCAGCAATGCTGTCACTTAGGTATATGTGTCCAAGTTTGCTACGCACTACATTCCCTGGAGCTGACAGCTTTGAGAAGCACCCTTGTTCTCCTGCACCGTACCAAATAACAGAGTCCAACGGGACTCTAAGCAGCTTAGTCATCCTCTTCCATTTTTTCCCTGGAGTGCAATAAAGAGAACAAAAGGGAAATGCAATGGAGCTGTTCTGTGATTCTTCCTGTGAATAGAGAAAAGATCAGACAAGGCACTCAAAAGGAAGAGAGGAGGCAAGAGATTAATGAGGAATGAGTTGTACTGCATTTAGGCTAAAGCATTCTTCATCTTCAGCCAGTGAAAGCCAGGAATGACACAGCTGCAGCTGTGCACAGACACAAGCATAAATGACCATTTCAGGTCCTTTCCATGTTACCTTTTACTTTGCCCCATTGTCTCAACTGGCACAGCTTCACTAGCCCTGGTATAAGCAGCTAGCGTTAAGCAGTAATATATAAGCAGAATATATAACAGAAGGATACATTTACAAGTCAAATGTTGGGTGTGCAGATGTTATATAGCTGAGAGCGACTGAAATGCCTTTTTGTTTTAAAATTGTTTAAACTCTGTAAGTTTCATCACCAAAATTAATACCTGCTGTTTGTGCTGTAGCAGACAGAAGAACCTACTTAGCATAGTGATAATCATCAGCTAAGTTGTGTATCTAAGACTTTACTGCACCTGCTTCTCCACCACTAACACAAGTTTCAGAACTAAATTACATGTCAGCCAAACCTCGATCATCATACGAAGCACGTACTGCAGAACAACCAAAACACACACAAACAAATCTCTGTGTAACATCCTGAGAATAGCTAAAACTCACAGAAATGAAGACAAGCATAACAGTGTCTCATAGTATCAGGCAATGAAGGAAGTTCCATTCTGCCTCCCTTCTGCCCCAGGCAAGTTACCTTGCTTCTCTGCTTCTCCAGATCTGTGCTCTTTAGGCATGTTAATGACTTGAAGCTTCTAAGATTATAAGGTATGAGGAGACAACCAGTTCTCTTCCTGCGGGTCTTGGGAAGGACATAAACCTAGACCTCTACAAACAGAAAGTCAGCACAACCCAGGTCTACGGGAGTGCAAAAAAAAATCCAGGAAGAATGTTTTAAATATTGCAGATGATTGTCTCTAGCAGAGCTGAGCCATCAAGGCACTACATGCCTAAAGAACATGCAAAGAGAGTTAAAACTGCAAAGAGCTTACAATGCGGAGTCGACTTCTGCTTATTTTGTACTGTAAATGTTCCTCTTGATTTTGCCTTGAAATGTTACTGCAAACAATATCCTCCTCTATTTGAGAAGTCACAGCATTTTGTCACTTACTGCTGCACAGAGTATACAATTACAGCGATCCAGTTTTCACAGGAAGGTGGTATTTAGAGGAGCTCATATCACATACACAATGAACATGAGAAAGGGGATGGGAGGAACAGAAAAAAGACGAAGGAGATAAAGCCAGATACGCAAAAGGAAGCAAAATGTTCAACGTAGGACTTCAGCAGAGACACTTACATGCAGGAGATGGAAAAGAGGATCAAAGCCCTTTGACAGATTTTCATTAGTTAAAAAAAATAATAAATCTACTTCAGTTCTAGCTCCACACAAAATCATAGCTCTGTGTCAGCAGGGATGGTCAGCTGGCACCGCTTCAGAGCCTACGCCTGATCAATGTTCTCTCTGTAGATATTCTCCTTCTGTCTGCAAAGGGGACCAATGACCTCAGCATGCTAACATGCATCTCTAGAAATAACTTCTAGTCAGTGCACACAGACTAATGTCTTCTCCTGTTGCTCCAAAAGAAAAGAACAACTGCACCTCCATCTGCAACAGGAAGTGTTAGAGCGTACCAGGCTATGATTCCAGCCTGTGAATGTTAATTAAACACAGACTATGCTGCAGAATAGAGATATTTCAGAAAACTTGAGCTTAAAAGAGTACAAATCAGCCCTTAGAATTAGCTAGTTGCTTAATTCTCATTTTCCTTCTCACTGTGGCACTACACTGTTAGGAATATTTTAAGTATTTGAGCCTCCCCACAAAATCCACTTGAGGAGCCAGATGCTCAAAATTCTGCACGGCAATGCCCAGCACTACCACATCTGCACTTCTGTGTCAAACTGCCTCGAGAAAGCACCCACTCAAGACTGACCAGCAAACCTGACTGTGGATTAGGACCTGAAAAGTCAGTCTGGTGGTTCACAGGGAAATAATTTTCCTCCCATATCTCCCCTTTAGTAACTCATCCTCAATGTTCACACCATTATCTGCATTTTTCAGCATACTATTCACAACCTACAACACAGCTATATTGCTTCTTGCGGAAGCTTCAGGTCCAAACCCAACTTTTTTTACCTTTGGATCAGCAGTCAGCAGCTTGAATGCTTGATATACTTGTGCTTCTTTTACACCTCCACCAAGATCCAAGAAGTTGGCTGGCTTTCCGCCGTTCAAGGATATTATATCACATGTTGCCATTGCAAGTCCAGCTCCATTAACTGTAATTGTGAACATCAAGTGCTTGTATTTCACATAAAAGTATGTAAGATTTGTGAAAAGACTTAAAACATATCAACCTAACCACTATATCTTTAAGTAACACAGTCTCATCTAATTTTGATGACTTTTTTTTTTTCAATTACTGGAAAGACCAATTGCATCTGCTTAAAAATTCAGAACATAGAAACACCACAGGCTTCTCCTTTAGCCTGACACCTTTCTCCTTCTCTGACACCACCCGTGCCCTGCCTGTCTGCTGCGGCCTTCATCTCAGTTTCAACACAATTTTAGTTTCATTCAAGCAAGAACTTGTGGAAGGACAGACAACACCAGCAGAACACAATGAAATACCATCAAGAGTGGATTGAATGACAGAACGTAAACAAACTCTACACACGGAACAAGTATGAATTTGTCTTCAAATGTCTTTTCGATTTATTTGTCCTTACCAAAGCAAGCAATATTTCCATCCAGTCCTATATATTTTAAGTCGTATTTGGCAGCTTCATTCTCTATAGGTTCATTTTCAGATTTGTCATCCATGGCAAATATTTCTTTTTGCCTAAATTCTGCATTGTCATCAAAGTTTATCTTGGCATCAAAACAAACAACTAAAGAAAAAAGAAAACAACAACATATTGACATTTAGAGTTTACAGTTAGTCAGAGCTTCTGAACTATTACAACTACAATAGCAGGGAGGGGGAGAAGGTTGCTTAGGGGCTGATGCTGCTTCCAACATATGACCAGCTGAAGTTCTAGCATTCAATCCAGTAGACAAGGGCAAGCTTTCCTTAAATCCTGTATTGACAAATGCCACAACAAGCATCTCCACACTACACAGTCATGTGTCCTTGTCATGGGATGCGACTATGTTTGCTTTAAACAAAGTTCCCATAAGTTATGAAGGCAGT
This sequence comes from Syrrhaptes paradoxus, assembly GCA_013400615.1. NCBI lineage: Eukaryota > Metazoa > Chordata > Aves > Pterocliformes > Pteroclidae > Syrrhaptes > Syrrhaptes paradoxus. The sequence goes on along the minus strand of VZTO01000898.1, from coordinate 9,386 downwards.
TTTTACGATTTGGACAGGTGGTCTGCAGTAATTTCATAAGAAAGTCTACTTCCAATATTTTGAAAGCATGACAGATGTAACAGGTAACAGGTCAGCAATCCAAAGCAATGTTTGGTAATGTGTACTCATTTACAGCTGAGCAATACCTAATGCTTTCCTTAGCCATATTTTTAATTTAGAATGTTATTAGCTGTACACACATTATTTCCCCAAAGGTCTGAATTAAACCAGCTTTAAGCCAATGTATGTTAAAAATGATCAAAAGATGACTTGTAAGTAAAGAAAATTTAAAAAGTAAATACAAAACTTCTTGTCAATGTCAACATCCTCTATGGCTATAAAAACAAATTAAGAAGTATCTAAACCTGACTATATTAAATAATAGATACAAAAGACTAGCTAGTAGACATAATATTCACATAACACCAGTAACAGAAATGCACGTAGAGTGGACTGGTTATTTGCCTGTTTACTGACTCATTATTTCTATGGGTTTGCATAGACAAATACCTCATTAAATTAAAATGTTCTAAGTAAATGTAAGCCCATATACTTATCATTTCACTATTTAAGTAATTTGAGTTGTGCTACACCCAGATTATAATTACTGACTGAAGTATAATTGATTTCTCAATGCAAACCAGTCAGAATTAAGTGCCTTTAAATGCTGCATCCAGAAAAATCTAATAGTTTTTCCTTCTGCTGTGTTTTGATTCATATTGCCACTGAAATACAAACATGGTATGTGTGCACATGCTGTAGTGGTTTTGAACCCTGGCTAGCAACAGCTGATTGTTCACCCTTCCGCCTCCCATGGATGGGAGAGAGAATTAAAGGAGTAAAGGGACTCCTGCGTTGAGATAAGAACAATTTAATAGCTAAGCTACAATATTATTGGAAATAGCAATGATAATAATAATAATAGTGATATACAAATGAGTGATACAGTGATACCGCCCACCACCCAAAGGTCAAGGCTCAGCCTACTCCTGGCTAATGATCCCAGGGCAGGGAAAGTCCTAAAATGTTTAATGCTGGAAAAGGCATAAGAGCCCAACTGTGCAAGAAACTGAGCGCCCACCCCATGAGACACAGATGACCCTGAGAAAGAGAGCAAGAATTTCCACACTGACCCTCACCTCTACACTGGACATGATGTGCATGACATGGAACAGACCACTGGCCAGTTTGGGTCTCAGTCCTAACCCTAAGGTTGACTCCTGGGCTAGTCACAGGGGCTGTGCTCCCTCCCAGCTTCTCCTGCCCCTGCAGACACGGGCACAGCAGAGAAGCGGGAAAGTCCTTGACTGTCCTGGCAGCAGCTCTGACCATCAGTGTGTGATCAGCTTCTCCTCAGCACAAATCCAAACACAGCCTCTCACTAGCTACTATGAAGAAAGTTAACTCTGTCCCAGCTGAAACCAAGACATGTGCTCATAAGCATTGTACATGTCTCTGCAACTAGAGGTCAATTACAACTAAAAACTCAATTTTTAGCCTTTGATATAGATAACCATCAATTAAAATACCTAATCACACAATCTTTGTTGGTGGACAAATACCCCTCTCTCTCTTTTTAATAAACAATTAAATATACAACTTAGGAGAAAATATCTAAGCAAACAGCAAACAAAACATTTACACAAATAGGAGAGTCTCAATTGTATATCTTGATTTGCATTGGGTTTTCTTGTTTTAGTTTCTGATGTTGCTGGGCTTTTTGTAGTTTTCTGAGATACACTTGATTTGTAACCAATACCAAATTAAATTAAAGCATGATCAAATTTTGTTTCAGTGACTGCAGTTTCAGAAAACTATTCATAAGTGTGTGTGTATAATAGATTTCTCATGGAAGAGTCTAGATCGTACCCAGTCAATCACCATGTGGGAATCTGCCGAAAGCAGAAATGTCTGAAGTTCATAATATCCTTCTACTCTAGTAAAGCTGCTTTAATTTTTTTTAACAATTAACTAAGACCAGTACCATTTTTCTTCTTCAAGCCTTCAGTTCCTTAAATTGCTAAAACAACTCAAAGCTAGAGTAAAACGGCAGCTCTGTTTACCTTAGACAGGAACATCCTCAATGTCAAATTAACAGAATTTCATTTCTACAGAACATTCATCTTTAACAAAGGCCATGCTCTACAAAGTAGCAGGAAAAATACCCATTAATATTTATCAAACCATTTTCACCATCAAAAGCACATTGTTACATGCATGAGAGATTATACAAATGAATTTTTCTTCTAAACAAAAGCTTTCAAAAGAAAGCTCCAACACTTACATTCACGCAGTACTTCTGTTGTTTTTACTAGCAGTGCAGGATTTTTGTCATCTGCCAATTCAACAGCTTACACTGAGAGCAAACAAAACCAAAAAAAACCCCAAAAATTGGCAGCTGCAGGCTTCTGACCCAATAGTGTTAACACAGAATTTGCTACAAAATTAAACAAAAGGAAATACATACGACAATGTATTTTGCAATGGAAATTCACTAAGTGAAAAACACAAAACGCAGCAAGAAATAAATTCATCTTAACTGTTACTTTGACAGGAATAATGGCCTTCATACAGAGACCTATATTTTATCATTAGAAATAACTGCATTAAGCTACTCAAATGTTCTTCCATTTGTTTTATCTTTATTCTTTAAGACATTTCATATGGAGAAACTGCTAGCAAAAAACACGAAAGACTTCTGGGTATGTCTGCTAGTAAGATGGCTTTCACAGCTTGAAACCCATTCTGTTTCTGCCCCTCAGCTTCCTGCCTGCAAAATACACGGTGAAAAACCTTGGAGAAAACAGCATAAAACCTCCTGCCATCCCCCAAATCAAGCCCTCCTCACTGAGTATGCACACGCATTACAGGGTAATGAGTTGGGTAAAGAATTGGTAACTTAGCCAAATCAGTAATTTTTTCCACAGTTCCACGTCTCAGTACTCTTGCAAGGATGCAAAGTTAGTACCACCATGGTGCTTCAGGACCTTTTAGGACCACCAGTTTTTTTCCTTTCATTCCTAACCATCCTCTCCTTCACTTGCCCCTACCTGTCTACTGGTTTCCCCCCTATTGGTACCCAGACAAATATATCTTCAGCACCTCAGTGATGGCCCTATTCTGTTACCTGACAGCGTTGTCTCCACCCTTCTCACTTTCTTCTCAGTGCCTATACACGTGTCTACGATGTCCACTCACTAACACCCAAGAGGTACTTAAAAGACCTTCCTTGCAGGATTACATGGCTGACATAACGTAGGTACTGAACTGGGGATTTTGTCCTTTGTTCTGCCAAAATAACAGAGTAGTAAAGTGCTTCTGTACTACTTATTTGAGCTAGTTTTGAACCATGAAGTGTAAACACCAGAACAGCCTAGTCTTGGCACAGAGTTCACCTTAAGCTCATTTCTAAACCTAACATAAAGGCAATTGTCCATAGATGTCCCAATTTTTAAGATCTGACTGAGCCTAAGAACTACTGGGTACCATCCATACTGCCCTGCAGTGTTAAGGTATCTTGGTTATTCTATAAAAAAATTATTCCAACAAGTTTTGAGGAAGGGAATTCTGTTTTTACCATATCAGTGGTCTCGAATTCACAAAATAAACCTGGTAAGTGCATCAGTCATGGCAGTCAAACACACCAATGAATTTGTTTTGAAGTCAACATCATAATCTGCAGGAAAGTTCCAGTAGTTTTTGTTGCACCTATTTTAAAGGTCCCATTCATCTCCAAAAGGTCAAAATTGTCATGTGTTGCACAATGCTAGAACTTGAAATATCCAGACCATTCATTTTACAAGGCCCTATTTTATTGTTCTGTTTTAATTTCACTGCGCAACAAAAAATGAAAATGTCCTTCTCACCTCATTCCCAACTGGTTTTAATGAAGCCAATGGATCTATTTAAATGTCAGGGAAAAACAACACTCTATTGGGCTCTGAAGGCAAATTGTCCATTTCCATTTAATATACAGCCTACAGTAGAACTACACTGGTCACCAGCAGGGCTTTTTGTCTCTCTCCCCCAGCACACATTTCACAAATTGCATAAGAACCAATGGACTTAGAGTCAGTTGCTGAGAACTTGACTTACATTTATTAAGTTGAGGGAGGTTTACAATGCAGAAACTATTGATTCAATGTGCACGTTATTATGGTACTTCAAATGAGCTGGAAATCTGAGCACAGAGTGCTGAGAAAGTTTCTCAAATAAAAAAAGTTAAAGCATTTGGTGGAGATCATTCTCAAGAGGTAAATTCTATCCAGAGAGCTAAAGGGTTCTGGTGGCAAGAATACAAAAAAAAACCCCAAACAAACAGCCAAGAAGGAATTTGTAAAAGGTCATAAAGAAATATTTTAAAAGCAGAATG
>VZTO01000897.1:61434-77214 GCA_013400615.1 Syrrhaptes paradoxus | reverse complement strand
TGAACTGTGGCTGTGATCTTTGCTGCTGCAAACACGTACAGTGCAACTTGGGCGGCAGTATTTCACAAGTGTTTCCACCAACAGCAGTGGGTAAATTTGAGTAACATGATTATACATTCCCTCATCCGTGTTGGAGGAAACTCTGTTTCTCTATATATGTATGGCACCACCAAAAGGTTTCAGAAAGCTTGGGCTGAATATATGAGGCTACAGGTCAAGTGGTGGAAATATAAAATAGTAAGCATGAGATTACTGCAAGTACTGAAATACGCTAACGGCTTCAGATTTCTATGGAGGATTTGCATTTTTATTAGCATCCAGTGAGCCAAACTGCACAATGGCTTTGGCAGATGTCCTGGCTTTTGACAGACAGCCAATAATTCAGGGGAACAGAAGGCACCTGATGTAATGCTCAAATATTTATTTGCATTTTTGATCTACTTGTTTCTTTTCTGGAACATACCGGTGTTCTGTGTCTGGTTGTAAAGGGATGAGGATCAAACGATGTTTTTAATACTGCTCTGAAATTCTATCTAAACCCCTCGCCCTCTGTCTCACCTCTGCCCTCTTGTGTGAGCAGAGAGCGTTGCCTTCTGTGCTTCTAGGTCTTTAATAATTTCATGCTGTGGCTGACTGAGGTAAAAAGACCTCATCAAACTCTCTTGATTATTCTCCATTAAGACACATCTACTATGCATCCAAGAATTTTGCAGAAACAGTAGAACAAGCATGTGGATTGCTTTGCTTATGAAACTTATTCTATTACAGTACAATACAGTAGATAAACTTGTAAAATATTTTTCCTTAAGTGAGAAGTGATACATGTTATCTCAGCCTCTCATACTTAAAAAAATAAAATAAGATTATACTCACAATTTTTAATAACTGCAGAGGATCTAAATCCAATCTTATTGTGATTGGTTTCTACTCACAGCTTTTCTAACTGCTTTACATTTTTGTACTATTCGTTATCACTGAAATTCTTACTTCTTTCCTTATTAGTCAGAAATAAAAGTTGCTTTACTGCTAGACTCCATGGATTTTTTGACATTTTTCCTTTTCCTGGGTCAAACCTAAGACTGGGGTAGAACTTGACATCATGGGGTGTATGGTTTACTTTGAACAACAAGAGGAGTAAGAACATTTGGGGATCTGAAAACTGAAACAGAATAATAATTTTATGACAAAAATGTGGATGGGTTCTAAATCTACTTGTGTGTGTTTATCGCAAGAAGACTTTGAAAATACTGTGCGTAAGATCAAAATGAACAAATGAAAACACAGGAAAAAAAAGCACACAAACGTGTTCAAAGCCAAGAAAAGTAAATTGTGAAATAACAAAAAGCAAAGCTCAGATAAGAGAGGGGAAAAAAGAAGCTTTGCCTTAATTTAGGTATTTAGTTTTGCATTTGCCATAAATTGCCAGTTTTTCTGTATTTCTCGGAACCATTTTCAGGACAAAAGCCATTGTTCTGCAAAGAGGGTGATGATGCCAGCAGTCCAGAATATCCTGCTTACACTGGCATTCAACGCCAGACTTCTGTTCACAAAATCTTTAGCGAATCTTTTGGGTCTTTCTGTTAACAACTTGCTTCTCAGTGGGCTAGAAAATGCCTGTCTCTCACAGAAGTCTATCATGTTCTTTGCCAAACCACATGAATGCTGACAATTACCATTTACTGATGAGAGATGAGTGCTGATACCAGAGTTGCCATGGTGTAAATACTGAACACAAAGCTGTATGAACCTCATCCAAACAGGCACGTTGAACAGTTCAGTCCTAATGTCNCCTCATAGGGGAGGTGCTCCAGCCTCTGATTAATTTTGTGGCTCTCCTCTGGACTCTCTCCAACAGGTCCAGGTCTTTTTTTATGTCGGGGGCCCCACATCTGAACATAGTACTCCAGGAAAAAAAGAGAAACAAGTATAGTCCAGCTGTGCGTGAGGCTACATCCTATGACCCCAACAGATTTGTGTTAAATGAACTCCAGGGTGGGTTTACCATAGTCTGTCACTTCTGAGGTCAGTCTTGACATATCACTGTAAGTGTAAGGGCGCATGATTTTCCACATGTGGTATCAGCAGCAATAACCCTCCCTCTAATTACAGAATGGGAAAGGTGACCCTCACCCCTGTGCTCTATTTTCCCTCTCTTCCTCCTTCCCTCCTCCTTGACCCTGAAGCTAAGCCATACTTCCCAGCTCTGCATTCATATTCCAGACACATAATAAGGTCTCTCCTTCCCTACAAGATATTATCAGCTTCAAGGAAGTTCTGCACATCTCCTCACCAGGGATCAGAAAAGTGAAGGACATTCCAAAGGGCATGCAGTTGGGAAAATAAGCATACGCTGTGAAGAAGAAAAATGATTCATTATTGACACTGGAAATCAACAGAAAAAAAAAAATAATGTGCTGTTGCCAAAAGTAAGATAAATTCAATAGCTTCACTTCAAGATGTAAGGGCATGGCTGAAGGCACTTTAATTGCCTAGTATAGATAAACCCTGTGAGGTCAATACAAGCAAGGCATTGAAAATGCATAAAGCAGCAGAAAATGTGTGCAACCTTACACAGAATGGATTGAAGGCATCACTGCTAGGAAGAAAAAAATATGAGAAATAAAAGAAACAGGAACTCCCCACATCAATTTGCATTTGTAGCCAAAATTATTCCCTGGGGGTCCCTTTGTCCAATTAATATTCTTTTTTCAAAACGTCAGATTCTGAGCAGAGAAGGTGTTAGCCATATATAGCCCCATAAGTACCTATGTGTGTACCTATAATTATATATATACATGCACATTGTATGCACATTTATGAACTTCCTACAGGAAAATATCTCAATCTGAGTTACTGCCAACTCACGTAAATCTCATTAAGCTCTTCTGTCTAAATTAATTTGTAATGACTGAATCCTAAATAACTTGTGGAACTTAAATTACACTGAAATTTGGATTATTCATTATTAATTTTCACAAATTCTGTCCTGAAATGGTTATTTACAGTTTTAAAAGGGTAGCAGAGGGTGCTGAAGTCACCCTTCCCTTGAGTATTGGAACATACAGACCCTCTACTGGCACATGTAAAGTGAATAATTAAAGTAACTTTCATCATTAACTGAGGCCAGGGCAGAGGTTATTTTCCTCAAGATGTGATAATATAGTGTGCACTTTTAGTGCACAAATAACCTTATCAAACTTTAGACATATCAAATTTAGACATGCAAAGTCAGTTAGATTAACTTCCTTCATTCCATAGGTTAATAAAAGTGAATTTAGCCATAATTCAGTTGCAAACAACTAACAATTATCAGATGTGTCATGGTTTAATCCCAGCTAGCAAAAGCACCACACAGCCACTTGCTCACTCCCCTGCCACCAGTGTGATGGAGGAGAGAATCAGAGGAAAAAGGTAAAAGTCTTATGAGTTGAGATAAGAACAGTTTAATGATTGAAATAAAACAAAATAAAATAAAATACAATAAAAATTAAAATAAAAATAAAATAATTGATAATTAATAATAATAATTAATTTTAGTGAAAAGGAAAACAACAAAAACCACACCCAAGAAAAATAGGTGATGCAACAGCTCACCAGTCCCTGAGCAGCAATCCTGCTCCCCTCCCTGCAGCTTCCCTAGCTTATATACTGAGCATGACATTTGATGGTACAGAATATCCATCTGGCCAGTGCAGGTCTGCCATCCCAGCTGTGTCTCAAGAAGCTGGGAGGAGAGGTAAAGTATGAGAGGCTGAAAAGATCCTTGGCTTAATATAGGCATTGTTTGGCAACAACTAAAACACCAGCGTGTTATCGGCATTGTTCTCTGTATAAATCCAAAACTTAGTCTCATACTAGCTACTATGAAGAAAATTAACTCTGTCCCAGCCAGAATCAGCACAGGATGTCTAACATCAAGTGAGATTCATCTCACAACATGTAGTGGTGTATAAATTATAGTAATGGGAGTAAGTTAGTATTAGAATAAAATAAATTCAATAGCTTGAGCAAGTCACTGGATTAAAAAAAATAACAGTGTAAAGTTTTTTAAAATATTATTCTGTCTTAAATACAGAGGTGTAATGAGCAATTCAGGAATTTTCCAGAAGGTTAATGTAAATCCTGTGAAGATAAAAACAAACTGCATATAAGCTGAAGTGCTCTTTGCATTTGAGCAACCATTTAAGCTCTTGGGCATGCTACAGATCTGAACTAAATTAATATTTCCTCAGATATTTAGATATAAATTAGATATTTAACATTTAAAACTACCACATGGCTCATAAGCATTTGAAAAGAAGCAAAGAAAAGAATATTCATTTTGGGATATTGGACTTCTGTCTAAGACATTTAAATGGTTCTTTGGAAACCAGCTCTGGTTTCACAATTATATGAAAGTAAAACTGTATGGTCAGGAAAATAATAAAGAAGTGTGAGAGTCTGGTTGCTGTTTGAAAAGATATGTGATATTATTAATTCATTAACTTTCTACCTGATCGTTGGTTGGCTTACTTTTCATACCAGTCTGCATGGTTGTTTTCCACAAAATATTACACATAGAAACCTGGATGCTGAGAAAGCAGATCTATTTTCTCCAAAATAACCAAAGATCTTTGAGAAAATGTGTGAAACTGATTATGAACACAATTTTAAACAGCATTTTGGAAATCAGTTTAATTTAGTGTATTTTTTAAAAGTCGGTTGCCTTAAAGAATATGTCTTTACCTAAATTCACAATATCAATTTAGAATCAAAAAATCATAGAATATTTTGGGCTGAAAGGGACCTTTAAAGATCACCTAGTCCAACTCCTCTGCAATGAGCAGGGACATCTTCAGCTAGATCAGGTTGGCCAGAGCCTCATCCAACATGACCTTGAATATTTCCAGGAAGGAGGCATCCACAACTTCTTTGGGCAACCTGTTCCAGTGCCTCACTGCCCTCATCATAAAAAAGTTTCTTCCTTGTATCTAATCTACATCCACCGTCTTTTAGTGTAAAACTATTACCTCTTGTCCTATCGTTCCAGGCTGGACCTCTACAAATATCTCCACACATCTCTTGACAGTGTTGTTTATCATAACTATTCAAATATGTTTAGTTGTGCTCAATAACAAAAGAAATAAAAAAGATATGAATGAGTGCTTACGGAATCAGACAACTTTCAGAGCCACTTAAAATTCTCTTTTGCCCATAAAATCAGTATAGTTGAATGTACACATAATTTACAAGCCCTTCTGGGCATCGTGACACACGTACACCTACAAGAAGTTGCAAGAAAACCTGCTGCTAGCCCACAACGAAACAGAAAGTCATTTACTTGTTAGTGCTTTTGAAAATTATCAGAAATCATTGCTTAGTTCTTAATTTTACCATAGAGCTGAAGAAAAAATCTTACTAAATGTGAACTTTTTCATCTAACAAGAAATAAGTGTCCGGACTGACAACTTGCATGCCAAGACTTTGAAGTGATTTCAAGTGGTCAAGTTATTAATAACCCTTGAGAACAGCAGCTTTTGACAGAAATTAAAGAAGCACCTGAGCTCTAGAGCCGCTGACACCGCTCTAAAATAACAGGGTATCTAGCTGTAACAGTAATTCAAACTGACCTCTGCTGCTTTCTGAGAGAGTTGCTAGGGCGACTTGTTCCTTGCAAAATCTTCTTTCTGACTTTTTGGTGAAAAAATAATTATTCTTTAACTGTTTTAGTGATTCAGCCTTTTATAGGATCAGAAAGGTTAAGTCCTTTATGTTCTTCCCCTTGAATTTTGTTCAATTTCTTCCAACCCTCTAAGAAAGAGAGAGGGACATTTTCACCTTAAAAACAAGGAAACAAGATGAAAACTTTCTTTAAGACTTAGACAAATAATTAAACCTCAGTTTTGACAGTGCTCTATAGCTACTTCAAAAATGTACACGTAGAAGACTATTAAAGTACCAACTCCTTCAGGTCACAGAGACTGTAGTAGAAATCCAGACAAAATTACTGAATCAATAATTTGTATATATTTTATATATATATGTTATTCACCTTCACTGAACACAAAGAAGCGTCTTGAACCTGCTAAACTGATTTTGAAAAATGTCACCTTTGGTTTTGCGCCTTTAATAGAATAAGGTGATCCTCATATTTTCAATGTCTTCCACAGTCAATTCTTAAAGGGTGAAGTGGTATACTGTATAATCTATAAAGGAAACATTGAATTTTGANGTGATGAGGTCTCCTCTCAGCCGCCTCTTCTCCAGACTGAACCCCCCCAGCTCCCTCAGCCGCTCCTCGTCAGCCCTGTGCTCCAGACCCTTCCCCAGCTTTGTTGCCCTTCTCTGGACCTGCTCCAGCCCCTCAATGTCCTTCTTGTGGGGAGGGGCCCAAACCTGAACCTTCTCTATTTAATGTCACAGTATCCAAAAACTCTTATGATATTATTTATGCAAGCCCAAATCCAGTATGCATTTAAACACACAGATAACTGTAGGCACTGTTTTAGTCCCACATAAACGTAAGAGGTTGTTCACGATGCCAGATGATTGCTGTTAGGTCTGTGTTTCTCATGGAACGTTTGAGATGGGTTGCTGAAAGAGATACAGTACAGAATTAAACCACTCTGAGGAAATTACTAAAAAACTCAAGTTATTTAATGTCTCACATCCCAGATCTGTGAAGTATTTTGATAATAAGAGCATGCCCTGGAGGCTGGCGTTCGGTCAGTGTCAGACTGTATTCTGTCAAGGTAATTATCCATGTGCTACACAGTACTGCTGGAGTATGATTATTGTTACCTACGGAACGTTTCGCCTGGGAATGAGTAAATGCTGTTATAGCAAAAAATGCCAAAGGTTGTGAAAGAAACAGTATCAAGGGCAATGTGAGCAGGTAAAAAAAAAATTACAAATGCTTTTTGCTGTATTTATTCAGCCTAGAGAGGAGAAGGCTCTAGGGAGACCTCATTGCAGCCTTCCAGTACTTGTAGGGGGCCTACAGGAGAGATGGGGAGGGACCCCTTGTCAGGGATTGTAGTGAGAGGACAAGGAGTAATGGTTTTAAGCTAAGAGAGGGCAAATTTAGACTAGACATTAGGAAGAAATTTTTCACTTTGAGGGTGGTGAGGCACTGGCCCAGGTTGCCCAGAGAAGCTGTGGATGCCCCATCCCTGGAGGGGTTCAAGGCCAGGCTGGATGAGGCTTTGGGCAACCTGGGCTAGTGGAGGGTGTCCCTGCCCATGGCAGGGGGGTTGGAACTTGATGATCTTTAAGGTCCCTTCCAACCCAAACCATTCTATGATTCTGTGATTCTATGATCTTATGGATAGGCTTTACTTACTCTTAATCACCTTTCTTTCTTCTAAAAAAAAACCCCTAACCTTAGCTTTGGTACAATTTTAAGTTTGATCTTGTTAAAATAAAGCAATAGTAAGGTTACAAAAGAAAATAAGTTTCCAATTGTCCTCTTCAGTTATCTGCAATTCCTCCAGAAACTCCTTACCTGCGTGCTGTGGAGTTTTCTCTGCATTTCTGATCGTTCAGTCTTGTAAATTCAAAGATGAAATTCATGATGCCAACCAGAATAGCTGAAAAAATGTTGCATCAATGTCTGTGAACTGAATCCATCATTTTTCTAAAGCTTTGCATTCTGATAAAGGTTCGTCTGGAGGTAAAGTCATGCATTCAGCTGTTCCTATTAAAGTTGGATAATTTAATTTTAATATCATTCTGAAAAGTGAGGAAAATGGCATAACGATATTATCTAGCAATCTGTATTCAGTAATTGTATCAATAGAACATAAACGACAAGGTCAGCTTAGCTCTAGATAAAGTAATTTGCTGCTGAAAAAGTTACAAATATTACAAGTTATGTGTACTGAAGGGATCAACATTCAGAATCATTCTCATTCTTATTCAAAACATCGCACCCAGTATAACAAATCATAAACCATGCATATGTAACATTTATTTTTCTGCTTTCCTTCCCAGTATTCCTGAAGCCCACCACCAGAGCTGTATCCATTAACTCAGATGGCCCTTTAACTCCGGTACACTACCAACAGGACGATTACACTTTATGCATGATATTTTTTCCCCCTCATTAGTTATTGTAGGGAAACGAATACAATTTCATTTCTGGAATTAAAAATAAGTGAAAGCTGAATGTCCAATGGTGTAGATAAGGGGTTTTTTGAGTTTTTTTCCTTTTTTTTTCTTTAAACTTATGTCCAAATGCAAGTGCATAATGGGAGCAAGAAGAAAGTACATCTGCGTGATGTGCTAAATGTTGATATATTTGTTTCTGTGCCTACGGACTGTTTTGACCTGTGATAATTTAGAAAGCCTGATTAAGAATTAAATCATCATGTCTACTTGTTCAGGAAAGCCTTTAATAGTGGGGAACTAAGCTGACATAACACTGTACCCGTGAGGACCAAAATCATGACTTCAACCCACACTTTGGAGGACACGTGCTGCTACCCAACTTCATTTAAAATATGGATGCCTGAGCAATTTCTCTCATTTTTCCTAAAAACTGTTTGATAACCAAGTCTGCCCCACTCCTCATGAACTACTCCGTACGTTCCTGGATATTTTAACCATCTTAAAACAATTCCTGAAACTCGGAAAGAGGCAGAAATAAGTTGTGTGGATATCTATGTGTGGAGTCAGATAACTATTTGATCCAATGGAGTTTGAGTTAACTGATGTATAATATAGAGAAGAAGATTAAGTCTTCATTTAGAATTCAATTCTTCTTATGGAAAATAAGAGTCTTCAGATTACTGTTAAAAATGTTCTAAATTATGGATTACATTGATTTTTTAAAATGTAGTTAAAATATTAGGATATTGTCTTTCATAGCATATTGAGGTTTAAGGCTAACAGTAGATTAACAAAGTGAAGAGAATGGAATGTTCAACTGAAATGATTATTTAAACTAAAATGAAAAGTTCTGATCATTATTTCCTGCTGCTTTATTACTAAAATCAGGCAGTTGATGATGTACAGCATCTCATGGAAGCTCAAGGTATCCCAGGAGAGTGCTTAACCAGCTTTGCCTCAGATAAAATACTTAAAATTAGGCTGTGCAAATCATCTTTCCTCAAGCCAGCTTTCCTGGGGCAGGTCTCCATGTACTTCAGCACCAGGAAGACCCTTGCTAATGACACACTGGACAACAGTAACCAAAGGATCTTCTCCTTGAACGTGTGTTCTACCATTTAACTCAACTGTTATTAGGTTTTCTAATAAATTCAAAATACTCTTGCTAGGTGAAGTGTCAATATAAACTCACACGATTAAAGCGAACATGAAAAGCAATGACAACACTTGAACTCGAGAGGCAATAACTACAGGCAGTGCACCCCAGATCCACGTAGCACCGCTCTGTAAGAACAGCCGCAGGAGCCTGGGGACAGATCGTGGCTGTCACATCCTGCACTGGCAGCACTGCGGGAGATCCTGGTCAGAACTGAGCAGACAAGTCACCTTAGGAGAACGATCCAGGTGAGCTATCTTTCTGACAAGGAAGTCACTAATGTAGATAACTTTAGACATTATTGTACAATAAATACATGGACTGGTAGACACCTAGACTGAGAAAATACGTCCCTAGAGATGGATATATGACAAAAAGATGTAGAAAGGTGTTTTCTGTGACACATACTTCAGGCTTGTAGATATCAGCATTCTTAGAACTTACCAAACCAAGAGTCCATAAACCCCACCAAATTAATATTCTTAAATCCATATCTCTTCTGTCTGAAGATGAATCTCACTCTTTAAGAAAAGTGAGGTCGGGAATACTGAGGTCTTTTCCTTTGGTTAAATATTCTACAGATAACCACAATACAAAAAAAGAAATACTATCAAATTTAAATAAACTAGATTTCACATTGAAAAAATACATTAGAAGGATGCTATGCTCATATTAAATATTTTCTTATTTAAAATTTTTAAAACTAAATTTTGTTAGTGATCAGAATATCTATGCTTCACACCGTAGTGATGGAAAATCCAGAAAATGTTCCACTTGAGGCTACTATGAGTGCTTGTGACCTTTGAAATATGTCATTATTATTATGTGATTACTATTACTGTAAAGGCTTTTCTGAATCAACTTCTTTGTGTAACTCACTTAATTTACCAGATATCTCCCTTTTAACCTCAGCCTGTTTCCGTCTGCCAGTAGAATATAATTTCTGATGTCCACTTCTTTTCTGAAGCTCAGTTACTACGCAACCAACCTCTGCCTGAGAGATTGTTGCCTGTGATGCTAGTTAATATTATCTTTTAGTTTAAAAGTAATCACAAAATACTGCTAATTAATTAGATAATTAAGCACTGGTTATATATATAAAGTTAAAAATAAGCCTCTCTCAAATTTAGGGAGTATGTAGAAATATGCTAATTACTTTGAATACCCCACGTGTAATAATTCCTGTAATATAACAGCTTTTTCATACAAATTCTTACCGAGAAGCAAGACAAGAGATCAGAGGAGAGGAAGATGCATGTAGGATTGGGTGAAGGAAGGGGTTCAGTTACTATGGTGATAATGAACATATCCAGGCAAAATGTCATTTAAGGCGTTGCTGCTGAACGACTGTGTAATGTGCAATTCAAAAAGTATACATATCTTTGCAATCTGAAAATAAAATTGCAAAAATTTTAAATGTTCGGCACATAGCTTGAAAGTACTAAAGAAATCATGTTGTTTTTCTCTTCCTTCAAAGTTTAGTTGAGCTCCATCTACCAACATCAGAGTTCTCACAGTGTCAAGAAGTCACGACAGCACTATTACGTTTTGTCTGACCTCTCTTGCTTTTGCTCTCTCACCCCAGTCTGTGCATTGTTCTGTTTGAGCACAGCAAGAATGAACTCAGAAAAGAGCAGGAAATGTGAATGCCTTCAGACTGCAATGAAGATCAGAAGACAGCGAAAGAGAATATGCCATCAAAACAAAACAATATAGAAAAATAGTGCTATAAAAGGGAGGGGAGAAGAGGAATAAGTAGCAGAATCTAAAAAAGCAGGTAAGATATGGTCAAAAGGAGACAAAAGAATGTACTACCAAGAACTGATTATCGGGGAATGTTGAATAAGGGAAATATTGAAAAAATAAACAAAGAGTTTAAGGAGAGAAAGACTGACAAAGAAGGGAAACAGGTTATCTTTGGAAGATGGTGAAGAGATCTAGAAAACCGTGGGTTGATCCAAAGGACAAGGTAATTAGAAGACTAAGTTAGCTTTCCTACTTACTTCTTGGTGGGGAGAAAAGCAAGATGTTAAGAGGCCAAAGAGGAGTGGGGTCAAAGCAGATAAAGAATGAGAACATTGAGGGGCAGCAGGGCCAACAGCAGATTGAACAGAAAGGCTGGGGTAGATTTTATATCGTAGAGAGAGGAGTGGCAGGATTTTGTGTCAGTGTGGATACTGACAAAGAGTTGAAAGAAAATGGAAACTGAGCTTGGAGAGCAAACCATGGCTACTGACACTGGTGAAGCAGGGTATGAATAGAGAGATTTTTAAGGAAGAGTAGGAAAGGGGTTTTTTGAGTTTTCAGTGTGCTTGCTCCATTTTGCTAGTATAAACACGATCTTTCTTGCTACAGCAGGCTGATCTGGAGGAGGTTCATCTATCTGACATTGTAAGGTAACATTCACCATTTAAATAGAAGTTATTTCAATTAAAGTATAACATTTTTTCAGTTATTTAGTACATTCACTAGCCACACACTAGGCTGGTTTTCTGTTTTGATTATTTATTTATTTAACTTACTTACCTTTAATTTAGGTAACTTACTACTTTACTTATTTTTCACGTTACTACAGTAGAATGTTTTAATAGATTCACATAAATAATTAAAATGTTTTATAAAAAACAATTACAATCTGAGGAATAAATTAAGCAATTCCTTCCGTTCAAGGTTAGAGGCTATCCTGTCATTTTCGTAAAACATTAATATTTTAATTGGCTTGTTAATCACAATTAGTACTATGAAGAGCTCCTACATGCTATGTCCTTGCCTGGCATATATCATAACAAACAAGAAGCACAATCTCTGTTATGGAAATACTTATTAAAAAGCTCAGTATTTCTTCAATTCCTGCACAGATCTGCTCTTAGAGACTGAAGATTCCAAACATTATTTATTTTTCAGTCAGAACTGATGAAAAAGAAAGGAATAATCCGATGCAAAACCAGTTTAAAATAAGGAATAGGTAACATAAGGGTAAATAAAAAACTGTTTTCCATTTGTTACAACTTTTCATTATTGCTGTGGATGTAAGAAGGATTGCTTATTTATCCAACCTTCTCCAGATCCCTCTGTAGAGCCTTGCTGCCCTCAAGCAGATCAACACGCCCACCCAACTTGGTGTCAACTGCAAACTTACTGTGGGTGCACTCTAGTTTCTCCAGAATGCCGTGGGAAACAGTGTCAAAAGCTTTACTAAAGTTCAGATAAACAAATCCACAGCCTTTCCTCATCCGCTAAGGAGGTCATGTTGTTATAGAAGACCAAGTCCTCAAGCAGGACCTGTCTTTCATAAACCCATGCTAACTGGGCCTGATCACCTGGTTGTCCTGTACGTGACATGTGGTGGCACTAAAGATGACTTGCTCTAGTACCAAGGTCAGACTGACAGACCCGTCGTTCCCTGTATCTTCATACTGGCCCTCTATCACATTTGATGCCCATGACGGTGAGTATCACACTCGCTAACCTCCAGTAAACTGGGACCTCCACTATAAGCCAGTGCTGCTGACAAATGATGGAAAGCGGCTTGGTGAGTACCTCCGTCAGCTTCCTTGGTACCCTTGGGTGCATCCCAGTCCCATAGACTTGTGCATGTCTAAGTGGTGTAGCAGGTCACTAACCATTTTCCCTCGGATTATGGGTCTTCATTCTGCTCTCCGTTGCTGTGTTCCAGCTCAGGAAGCCGGGTACCCCAAGAATGACTCATCTCACTATCAAAGACCGAAGCAAATAAGACATCAAGTACCTCAGCCTTAGCCTCATCTTTTGTCACTATGTTCCTCCCCCCCACCCCCATCCAATCAAGGGCAGAGATTCTCCTTAGCCCTTCTTTTGTTGTGAATGTATACAGAGAAACGTTTTTTGTTTTTTTACTGTAGCAACTGAATTAAATTCTCCTTCTTCAAGGGTCATAAACTCCCTTTCTGTTCCTGAGTTCCAGACAAAGCTCTGTGTTCAGCCAGGCTGGTCTTCTTCCCCTTTGGCTCATCTTTCAGCACTTAAGGACAGCCTGCTCCTGCACCTTTAAGATTTCCTTCTTGAAGAACATCCAGCCTTCCTGGACTTCTTTGTCCTTCAGGACTGCCTGCTAAGGGATTCTGTCAATGAGACCCCTAAGCAGGACAAAGTCTGCCCTCTGGAAGTCCAAGATAGCAGTTCTGCTAACCCTGTTCACTACTCCTCTGAGAACTGAAAACTCTTTCGTTTCATGAACCGGGAAACTACAGGCCAGTGACTCTCACCTCTGTCCCTGGCAAGATCATGGAGCAAATCCTCCTGGAATCTATGCTAAGGCACATGGAAAACAAGCAGGTTACTGACGACAACCAACATGGCTTTAGCAAAGGAAAATCGTGCCTGAAAAATCTGGTGGCCTTCTACGACAGAGCCATGACACTGGTGGATAGAGGAAGGGCAACAGACATCATCTACCTGGACTTGTGCAAAGATTTTGACACAGTCCCACATGACATCCTTGTCTCTAAGCTGGAGGGACATGGATTTGACGGAAGGACCACTCGCTGGATAAGGAACTGGCTAGATCCCACCACCTTTATTGGGTGAGAAGCCCTAGTTCCTATGAGACCATTCTCAGGTGATTTCGTGGTTTCTAACATATCAACAACACTTGCACCTTTGCTGCCACATGATTTCCATCATCTGACCTCACTGAGATGGCTAAGGTGCTGCGTGCATTAGTGTAGAGACACCTCAAATGTGCTCCAGTGCACTCAGCACATCATGGAGAAGGCTGAAGGACCTTGCTAGCACACTGTCCCTCCAACACTGTTGTGCTTTCCCATGACTTATCACTAGTGACACTGGTTTTATCCCTTTTATAAAGAACTAAGTATTTGTTTGTTTGTTGTTAGGTAACTGCTATTTTTATCTCTAAAATCAATAAAAAATTATAATTTGCACTCTTTATCAAAATAGAAAGCTCTATAATAAATGTATCATACATTAAAATAATTGACTTTTTTTGCGTTACATTTTCCCTTATCCTTCCCTCCTCTTATATTAAACATAACTATACTAGTAACTCTGGTTATGAACATGCATGTTGTCTGGCAAACAAGCATATTCAATTACCAGCTCCACATCCTGGAAAAATCAATACTACAAGAAGAAAGCACGTTCAAATTGAAACTGACTGACTTTCCCATTTCCTTTAAATTTCTACAAGAATATTATGTATATTTAAAGTCTCTGAGTGGTCTGATCAGTCAATTGTCAATTAACAGTCACTCTTATTTTTAATAATACTTAAAGTAATTAGAAATTCAAAGATTAACTTTTGTCTGTTAACAGTAGCAAGAGTTCTTGTGTCATTTCTAATGCATTTGCTAAAGTATGAAAAGTTTACGAAGGTTATAATGACCACCTATTATTCAGAGGATTAATTTACAAAATACCAATGGTCATTTAGCTGTTATTTTGCACGTGGAATCCCTACAGATTTCTATGATAAAGCTTGAAATTTGCTTACCAATGTAACAGCTACAGTGCAATACCTAAAGGAATGAAGGCTTTTGAATATTAGAATAGGTCAAGCAATGAGTCATCTAAAAGTAAATATTAAAAGATATTAAGAAAAAGGAAAAAGGATGTTCGAAAAAGTCTGTAAAAGGCAAAATACATTATTTTCCCGTTTCCCCATTATAAAAATAAGTGATTTGAAGGTACATCAATAAAACAAAATAAATGAAGCCAATAAAAAAATTCTTAATATGAAGGTAGTCTTCTCTATAAAGAAAAGAAGAAAGAGAATTAGTGCTACCAAGTCTTACGGTATTTGTAAGAAGTTTATTTTCTTTTAGAAGAAGAGAAAGGAAACTTTTGTTTTTTTTAATCAAGTTCGGAAAAAATTAGAGCTAGGGAATAAATTGTAAAAATTTTTTCTTTCTAAATCTACACTTTAAAACATTCATGACAAATTACAAATTTCAGTTGAATCTGTCAAATTACTTCAGACAAAATTAAAAGAACCAAAGCTATGAAGATGTAATTTATGCTCTTTTATATTATATTACCTTTGTTAAGAAATTTTCAAAAGATTTGATCAGATCATTCACAATAAGAGCAAAAGTAAGATTGGAATATGCTCAAGGAAAGTAAGAGCTCAGGCGGAATGTCGAAGAGTTTGATGCCACTTCTGTCGGGTCCAAAACCTCATGATCAGGGTCAGCCTCTGGGAGGCAGGAAACTCTTTGGTTTCAGGTTAATTTTCCTTTCCAGCTAACTGAAACCTTTGTTCTCACTGAGCAACGAACATGGCATCGGTTGGCAGAATATTTTTAAGGGCATGGCTTTCAATTATATTTTCAAAGATCTTTTCTTTTGCACAACTAATAATTTACTAAGCAATGACCTGAATCAAACATTCGAACTCCTCTCACTCAGACCTTTGCAATGTCAGTCTCTTGCAATGTAAACCTCATCATTCTGGGCTCCTTCTTCACTCAGTGAAGGGAAATCAGCACTTCTAGGGTATGATTTATTTAATCCTAAAGCAGATGTCAAAAATAGGTCAG
>VZTO01000897.1:28919-60907 GCA_013400615.1 Syrrhaptes paradoxus | reverse complement strand
CAGGAGGTTCCACTTGAACATGAGAAAAAATTTCTTTACAGTGAGGGTGACAGAGCACTGGAACAGGCTGCCCAGAGAGGTTGTGGAGTCTCCTTCTCTGGAGACATTCAAAACCCGCCTGGATGCGTTCCTGTGCGATCTGATTTAGGTGTTCCTGCTCCGGCAGGGGGATTGGACTAGATGATCTTTCAAGGTCCCTTCCAATCCCTAACATTCTGTGATTCTGTGATTCTGTGATTCTGTGATCTTTTCTTTTGTACAACTAATAATTTACTAAGTAAAGACCTGAATCCAACGTTCGAACTCCTCTCACTCAGACCTTTGCAATGTCAGTCTCTTGCAATGTAAACCTCATCATTCTGGGCTCCTTCTTCACTCAGTGAAGGGAAATCAGCACTTCTAGGGTATGATTTATTTAATCCTAAAGCAGATGTCAAAAATAGGTCAGGTGAATTTCTCCCTAAAAACTGTCTCTTTTTCTCTATTGGCTATAAAGACAACCCAGAGTGACTGGCTCAGCTGTAGATTTCTGTAAGGTAGACAACTAAAATTAGATAAAATTGGTGCTACCCTGGCTGTGTCAGCAAGTAATACTGCAGGAGTTCCGACATCCAATAATGAATGACCTAGATTACAGTTACACTCGGGGACTAAGACCCTATTTTTCTACATCACTACCATCCTATTCTTGCCTTACCCTCTTTTCAGGAAGAAAGAGAACAAAATCTGGTCAAGGCTTGAGCAACTTTTGATTAGACTTGAATTATCCAGTAAGTCAGATGTGTAATTATATGGTAATTATATGCAGAACTGATTTTCATACTATCTTCACTTTTCTGCCATGATCTGCAATACAGTGAGAAAGAGAATGAAATGTTAATCAGAAGATAAGTATATAAAAATGTTAAAGGTTCGTATCTTAAAGCACTGGTAAAAGTCTCCTGAATAGCAGCACATACTAAAAGATCGGTCTGGCTGAAGCATGGCATTATTATTGTCAATAAAACATCTTTCCATTAACATTTTAATAAATACATACAGAAAACTACTACCTATATCCTACATAAATATTTATCAAGGATATGAAGAACAACTTTAGCTTAGATCTACACTAGACATTTCACTCTTCATACAGGGAGAAACCAACACGTGCAAGCACCTGGAATTTTCTGAACATGTGCAGATCACCTGTCTGCCCGCTGTAGAATTAACTCAACATATCCTGCGTCAGACCTACTACACATGTACACACCTGACCTCTGCGTGTGCAGTAAGACCATTGTGTTTATTGGGATTTCTGGTCAAGAAAAGATCAGCTGTCTTTGCTAAACAGATTTGATCCAGATGACATTGGATCCAGAGGTCACAAACCCTCTGACACTGGTTTGTCTGACTTAATGTCAGGCCAGCTCACCAAAACCACTGAGTCTTATCCTGAAGTTATAATTTCATGAGGTGAAGTTTGAGCTAGAATAAAAATCCTGCTAAACTAAAATTTCAGATATGTAAACTGCTAAAGCAATATAAAGGATTAAAAACAAAAAAACACAAACAAAAACCACCTGGCTATCTTGTCAGATCTACACAGGGATTAGTTTAGGCGAACTGAACGATGTTGAAATCACCACATTAATGTCACTGCTTTTACACAGTAGCTTAAAAACACCTCAACAAATACTCAGAAACTTGGTTGTAGCTCTTTCAAGCCTTGGGAATTAAAAGTTTCTGTTACCGTGCACCATTCCCTCAGAGTGCCATTCAATATTTAATTATCGGCAGGCAGTCACCCCTTGTACTCAGCCATCTGAGATCCCTTTTCCCTCCTGGATCTCTGCCTATAGCATTGAAAACTCCAGCACTTGCTCTGCCTTCCCACACGATGCTCACGCTGAGCGGCGAAACCAACCAGCAGAGATTCACTTGCTCACCAGCTTTACAGGCAGCTAGAAAGGAAGCATTAGAGATGTTCCGTAACCTCTTGGCTGCACCGTGCCCCTGTTTTCTGCCAATATGAGGTAGTGACAGAGAAAAAAGCCATAAGTCTCCGATTTGATCTTTTTCTTAAAGAATGTCGTGGGAGAAAATCTGTGTGTCTCTTGCATTTTTAGTTCCTCTGTAGCCCAGGATTTCTCCTGGCATAACTTTTAAAGATGAATGCTTATTTGGTCTGTATTTTCATTTCTTAGACAACCTTGCTATTAGAATAAAATAAAATCTGTGTTTGCTAGATACGTAACTCTGCTGCAAAGCGGGGCTTTTGCATGGTAGAGGCAGACTGGCAAAGGAAAGATCAGAGTGGGAAAAATAGATAAGAATACTGACCTTACTGTAAATGGCTTATTAGCCTCAAGATGATTTCATGTTCATACTTGATTGGTTTGAGAGTCTTTCCTTCTCGTAACTGGATTTTTAAATCAAATTATGACTTTTAAGGTAATGAATTATAGCCGTAGCTGCAAGCTCAACAGAACGAGAGAAGATAGAAATTATTAAGCTTTCGATTGACAATTCGTTGCTGACAGCCTCCTCTTAATACAGTCTTGAACACAAGCTATAAGAAATCAAAGACTTATTAAGGAGGTTTTTCAAGTTAAAGAAAATGGCTCATTAGTAAGGAGCATGTAAAATAGGACAATTCAGTGTCTGGAATAAAAGGTATGAAAAAAGGCTATTGAAAGCTAAAAGTTTTGACTGTTTTCTGAAGTGTGGCATCTGTGAACTTCTGCTTGTACTGTGAACTTCTACTTTATCACTTGAGCATGGAACAAGTTTAACAGTCATGCTGCTTTCAAAGCAAGCTTCAATGTGATCAGCCTGAAGTACAGAGAGAACTAATGTACATCTGTAGACATACCCTAGAAAGTCCAGTATCTCCTTCAAAGTGTAATTAAATAGCAGATTTATCCAATCTATGCACACATTGTACAACGGGAAGAAGACCAAACTAAAGAACACAAGGAGTCTCGAGGTACTTCAAAACTGTTTAACTCCGACTGCTCAAGGCATTTTGTGAGACTCATCAGCTCTAAGTACATTTGGAGTATCAAGGAAATTATGAACTCTCAAAGAGAGAGATTCTAGCTATATATGATTTCTCAGCCAATAGCATTAGCTGAAGAGCTATCCGGACAAAAGTAACCATAGAAATGTGTGTAGTGAGTGCTCTGGTGTTCTGTTCTCATGGTGACAAGCTACTCACAGAGGCAGGCGGTGAATCAAACACTTGCCATAAATTCACATTAGGTTTGAGATGTGCCTCTTCAGCTGTGTTACCTAATCCAGCTCTTTGGACAACTTTCTGGTTTGCTCTAAAGTCTTAGTCCCTGACTACACGCATTGCATCAGGACCCTCTTCTGGGGCAATGCTCTTGGTTCCCTCAAAGAGGAAATGTAGGCACAGCTCATAGGAACCTCTCCATTGGAAAAACAGAAAAGTACCCTGACAAGTTCAGCTCTGTCTTCCCAGCACAGTCAACAAACAATACTGCAGAAGGTCTTGGTGATTCAAACCTCCTTACTTGGTCTTACGCCATGCCATGTTATGTATCTTTAGAGTCACTCCGGTAAATGTCAGCACAGTTGTGCTATTGAGGCTCCTTGAAGTGAAAACAAACAAACAAACAATAAACCCACCTTCTCTCCCTAAATAATGACTGTGCCTGAAAACCACAGGTTTATCATTTGAGAATCAAAGAAAAGGCTTGTATGAAATGTTATGAAGATAAATGTTGTCAATTTGCTCTATAAAGTGGTGATCTCTACAGTAGCATCAGCAGACAAACAACAGAGTAACCAAAGAGTGGGTATTGGTATCTAATTTTAAAATAAGAAAGACGTAAGTAGCCTAAGGTAGCTTTATTTCAGAAAGCAACATGTGAACAAGACCACACTCAAAGACATACTGTTTTCAAAAATAAAGCTGTCTTTGACCAAAACTTCCTATCTGATGCTCTGATGTTAGAAGTGATTCTAGAAGAATTCCCTGTTGTTTCTGATGAAGTAACAAGTGCAAACGTCATTCTTGGAGGTGGTACAAAATCTGCTGTTTCTTTCACTTTCTTTACCTTCAGAACATATTTCCTTCTCATACAGACTGGATATTATCTTACTCGTTTTGTCTGGGCAGCAGACTTGAATGCTGAGTAAGGCATTTTGTTTTATTCTCATAAGGAAATGGTAAGGAGACTTTTTTCTTAGTCTTGTCAGCCAGTAGCTGAAGCAATATTAATGCATATTCCCTCAGTCATCCTCTATATGCTTGTTGTGGCTTAAACCTGGCTGCCAGCCAAACACCACACGGACACTTGGTCACCCTTCCGGCTCCCAGGGATGGGGGAGAGAATTAAAAGGGTAAAGGGAAAACAGACTCATGAGTTCTCATAAGACAAAAATTAATTTAAAAAAACCTAAAATAATATAGAAAATAATAATGGCAATAATAAGAATAATAGTAATTACAGTAATGTATAAAAATAGAAGTGAGTGACACAAAGTGAAACTGCTCACCACCCAGTGACTGAGGCTCAGCTCATTCCCAGATAATTATCTCAGATCAGGGAGAGTCCCAAAACCACAGTCCTGGAAAAGATAAGAACCCAAGTGTCTGAGCATCTGAGAGCCAACTGAGAGAGCAAGATGACACCAGGAGAGGGGTGACGCAGAAAGAGAGAGAGAGCTTCTGGCAGATCCTTATCCATATACTGGGCATGATGTGCACGATATGGAATAGACTGTTGGCCAGTTTGGGTCTCAATCTTCAACCTAAGGCCAAATCTTAGGACTGTAATTGTAGGCTATGCTTCCTCCCAGTTTCTCCTGCACCTGCCCTCTGATTAATCTCTGGACTCTCTCCAACAGGTCCAGGTCTTAACAAGAACGTTAGTAGTATTTCTTTACATGAGAAGTTTGTCCTACCCCAGACACTCACGCAAACAGTCAGTGAGACTGTATTGGGTTTGCATGGCAAGGTTTTGTAGCAGTGGAGCTACAGGGGTGGTTTCTGTGAGAAGCTGCTAGAAGTTTCCCCCATGTCCAGCACTACCACATTTTGACTACCACAATTAATCTAAGAATTTTCAGTGTGTCTGCTAGTCTGGTAGCAACAGGCAGCTCCAGTTTTTGTATCACATCATAGTGGTAAGAGCTATTTTCCCCATAATGAGAGATTTGTTGCTGATGCCCTTTACTTTTTTTCAGTGTCTCTTAAATCTTTTTATTGATTGCACACACTATCTTGGCACCTAACTTAGATTTAGGTTTGCCTCGCTGGAGCTTAGTAACTGGGTTTTAGATGTTGCAGAGCTTGCTCCTTAATCCACAGTCCTTCATCTATTAGTGTAACACACTGCACTGAGAAAAGTCTGAGGGACTTAACAAATGCACAGCACTTGTCTCTGAGGATTGCTTTCATTCTCTGTCCCTTCCTCTGTTGCCCTCTGGAAATTAAAATTCTTAGCAGAGAGAAAAATACAGACTCCATGGCCATTGTAACATCCCAAGACTATTAATTACTTTTTAATGTAATGAAATGTCTGTAAAACCGGTATGAAGACCAGGAAAGTCATTTTGGCTAAGCCTAAACAAGCACGGAGAAGAGCAGGGGATAAGAACAGTTGAGGCACAGGAAACAAACAGACAAACAAACCCCACGTCATATGAGTTGTGGGAAGTTGTATGAAAGCTGTTGGGACCATTATGATCCAGTGGCCTGTAGTAAAATTGAAAACCTTCATTGGCTACACTCAATATTCTAAAATTTTCGGTTGTTGGAGTCTGTAACTTCCCCAGAATAAAATAATCAAATACTAAATTAATTTTATCATATATTGGTTTTTGTGTTTCTATATTTTATTTTGCTTTCATTCCTCTCTAAAAGGACGATAAAAAATTGTTTTTTCATAAAGGCGCCTTGAGGTGAAAGTCTATGGAAGAGAACTAGGACTCTTGGGACACAAGTTTCAGTGGAGGAAGAATGCACATTTCCACTGGATATGAGATATTTACTCTACATATATGTAGAGACCTTAGAAGCTTAGGCTCCACCTAGAAGATGACTTTGACTGTGTCTGAATGGTGGGAGTGAAGAGCTCATTCAAGCTGCTTCAGAATACGTGATAATGAAGATGATACTGCATCATCCCTCTTTCCTGCCCCATGTTACAATGAACCTAGGATAAATGGACAGAGAACAAGTCTGAGTATGCACCAACAAGGATCCTTAAGCACCACCATAGTCCCACCTTCCCCTGGATGCTGAATGGATGTTTAATCAAGTAACACCACCATTCCCACATAGACACTGTGGCTGGGTTTTGTTTCGGAAGACACAGACTTAGAACTCAAGAACGTCATTTTCTAGGCACCAAATAATGGAGTGTCAAAGGTATTAACAACTTACTCATTATGTAGGGTGACTTAGCAAATTTAAGAAATGCTCAGTAACACAACTGGGGACACAGAGATGATGTGGACACTTGAAATATTGCTACAGATTTGTGTTGCTCCAAGACTGACAAACTAGAATATTTTCCTGATTACAGACTGCTGATTATTTTACACTAAAAATGGCAGGACTCTGATTTATTTTAAAACACAGGCAAGGTACAATGTGGTCATGTTATCTTTTCATTTAATAATACGCTTAAAAATGAATTGAAAACTTTAATCATGTTTTCCTTGTTCTTTTAGAGTAGGCAATCTAGTCTCTTTAACCTTTTCTCACTAATCATTATTTTCATACTTCTGATTGTCTGATTCTTTTCTTTAACTCAGATGCTCATTGCCTCTTCCTTCAAAACTTTTTTTGAGGTATAGACACAACAGCCAGTTGTGCAGCATGGAAGACACCTCACTTGGTCCATGCTGGAAGAGATGGGCTGAGTAGCACGGCGTTAACAAACGAGTCTCCCACCGCCAGGGTGCTGCGTGGGCTGATGTCTGCCTGGGGAGTGGGCACAGAGAGCTGTAGGACCTGTGTGAGCTTGAGCAGAGAAAGGGCCCAAGCCACTTCTGGAGAGTCCTAGAGGCCAGGTGGGCTTGGGGGGAGGCTGGCCAGAGCCATTATGACTTATTAGTGCACTCAGGGTCCTGACTGACACTTGAAGGAAGCCACTGATGAGGTCAGCTATAAAGAACAGAGAGTAGACTGTCAACTGGGTCCCCCATGGTAGTATCAGGAATAATAGTTTTTATATCTCTTGGAGACATATATGGAACCTCAGTCCGTGGATATGTTTTTTTCTCATAATGCAGGCTCTTCTCATTCTCCTGAATGTGAGCAGGTCACAATTCCCCTTCAGAGCTCACAGCAGCACGTGGCCAATTGAGTAGGTGAGGAAGAAAAATGAGCAGAACTGAGGAAACCGGGAGACTTTAGGAGAGTTAATTTTTGGAATAAGAAGTTACTGGGTTATCAGGCTAACCAAATGGCAATATGGGACAAAGTAAGCAGTATTACGATACTGCTGCATCTTTGTGTCCCTTCAGGAACTGGAAGGTAGTTATGGCTCGGTTACATGTCTCGTAGAGCTATTTTTTTGTTGATAAAACATATATAAAATTAGTTATTCTGAATTTTCTCAGAAGTAATAATCTATACCATTGAGAATTACCTAGGGTCCATCAATAAAAACAAAACCTCTTAACAGATCTGTTTTACAGTTGAAACAGTCAACATCTTGTTAGGCTCACTTATTTTGTTTGCAAATTGAAGAAAGACATTCTGTGCACTGAGGTCTGCAGTTTCTGCTGCTGGTGTAAAATGACTGTAATCCTCCTTGTTTGTGTCAGAGCCTTTCCCAGCTGCAACTCCCCCTTGACTCTGAACAGTTTTGTGTGATATACATGTCATCCAATTTAGGAAGAACAAGGCACTCTGCATGCATAACCCAACCAGTCATTACATTCTGCCTGCTAAAGACTAAACAAGTTCACGTCCTGCAAATGCAGTCAGAGTGTTGGCAATAACTCATTTTACACACAAAAAAAGATGACACAGACAGCTGTACTTTTGTTAAATCAGATTACGCTTGGCAGTTGCATTACCATGAGTAAAATTACATCTTGCGAGCTAAATTTGCATTTCAAGAAACGCGAGTGTTTTGATTTCAATATTTCTGTCTTCCATATGTGTGGATGTATTTATTAGTCTAAAGTGACAATTTAGCAGTAGCTTGGTGGTTGGTTTTGGGTTTTGGGTTTTGGGGGGGTTTGTGTTGTTTTTAAGCAGTTATGGATTAACAGATAACACCTATAAAGTGGTAAAAGTTGTGATGTCCAAGACCAGGCTAGAGAAGAGGCAACAGCAAATATCTCTGAAAAGAGCAGCAATGAATCTTGAGGAATTTTCCAGTAGTATGAATAAAGGATTCTGAGACTAACCTTTTTTTTAACATTGCTATGAAAAGCAAGAATCAGCTAATGAATTTTATAGATGGTCCAAAACTGGGAGATACAGTGTCAAAAAGCATCACGAAATGTATGTCCAGTAGGAACAGACCAGACTGCCGTTCTGTGAGACCCTGTTTGAACTGAACTCCCCTGTGTCGTTTTGGTGGTCCGTATTCAAGGAAGATGAACTCAGACAATCATGAGGATGCAGACAATCATGACCAGCATGGAAAACCTGCTTTACTTCAGGATACTTTAAAGCTTGTCTAGTTTATTTTACTCAAAAAAAAAAAAAAGTTAAGGTTGAAACTGAATGGCTCTGCAAATTCATCACAAAGGGAATGTCACAGAAAAAGACTAAGTTACAAAATTATTACACCCGTGAATACAACTTCTCCATGAATACACTTTGATATGATGATGAATGAAAGTTGGTAAACCCCAAACAAGAATTTATAGAAAAAAAGTAGAAGAAACCTCACATGTTTCAAACTGGAGTATGCTAAGACAACAGGAAGGGTTGTCCATGACGGTTACCAAGTACTCTAGATCTGCATTCTACATTTCTGTGCTCAAGGAAACACTACAAAGGGTATTTCTGTGTGGCACTGGTTAACACAGGCAGGGAATCACTAGTAATGGATTTCACACCTGAGAGAGGTTACTGAAATGCTGTGGGATCACAGTTATACTGCTTTCAGTGCTCCAAACTGGAGTTTATCATAAATGTAAACCAGAAACAACTAAATAGTTCCCAGTCCTCTCCTCACTCTTGTCTCTCATTTTTCTCCTGCTGCTGCCTATACCATCAGACCAGCACAGGTTCTGGTCTACCAAGACCAAGACAAAACCTGGTTCACTGCACAGTCCACAGGCAGTTGCCTTAGTGTAAGAAAAGGAGAAAGCCAAGAACAGAAAAGGGAAACAATAACTGTTTGTACAATAAAGTTTTGATCCAAAGCATAACAAATTTTGATGTGGAATTAAAAAAAAAAATGTTTTAACTCATGCAAGTGAGTAAGGTTATATATGAGAAGTGAAATAATGTAAAAGTTAATAATGGCACTTTTATTTATGAACACTTACCCTCTCGTCCTTTTCCCTTTCTCATTCCCTTTCCCCGTCTCTTTATTTTTTAAATATTGGGAAGCCCTAGAACAGCTCAATCTGGCAGAGAGAATGACCATGGGGCTCTGCAGAGCTCCTGTTTACACGACAGGGTAACGTCTCTATTCCCATGCATTTGCCTTTTCCACAATGCAGTTAAAACTGTCTCTACTTCACCTGGACTTTAAAGGGTTGAAAAGTGCTGTTCGTTTCTAAAATCCACAGAATCACACAGAATCACAGAATCACAGGATGTTAGGGACTGGAAGGGACCTCAAAAGATCATCCAGTCCAATCCCCTGCCGGAGCAGGAACAACCTGCTCAACCAGTTCAACCAGTTAAAGAGAGAATGTAAATTTTGGGTTTAGATCCAAATGCCTTCATTAACCACACAAGATTAATTAATGCTTCATTTTCATATGTAAAAGAACAAGGAATACTAAGAGTGAAAAACTATTAAGAAGTTACATCTGTTCTCGATACACTTTCGTACATAAATACTCTCCCCAACCGTACATGACGATGAAGGCAACACAAAGTAGGGCATGTCAAATAAACTTCTAAGTCAGAAGAATACAGAAGCTGAGATGTACAAAATGCTGACACTTCCAAATTAATAAATATTTTAGCCTATCAAGAAAAAACTTGGATTTACATCAACTGAAATATGTGAGAATATATGAAACATAATCACCAAGTAAGAGGAATTCAAAAAGCAGTTTTCAAAAAATCTCAGAGAGAGTTTTAGTTGATTTGTGTCACTGAACATTACATATTCCATACATTTTAAATGAAAAACCTCATCAGCTTTAATTGCTATGCAGAAAGAAGAGCTGAAGAATTTATTAGATGATGACTCTTTACCTTGGGACCCTATGAATAATTAATCACATAAACTCATCGAACAGAGACTATTAAGAGAACGGGACCAAGGAAAGTTATGTACAGGAACTTGCGTGCAGGAACAATAACATACCCACGAGAGGCACACTGCCTGTACAAAACAGTACTAACAGATAATGAATAGTCATCATAATATTGCATTTGAAGGAATAGCAAAATTTTGTTGCATGCATTCAACATGAAGACATCAACTAGCAATAAGCATAAGAAGACATTTTACTGGGGACATACTGCCTGATCTGCGACTGGACAGAGGAACAGTTGCACTGTTTCCTCTGGGAGAAGAGAGTAGAACAGATCATTCGAAGAAAACAAAAAAAAGCATATATATAAATAAAGTAGAGATTATTACCATGTCTTTCCAGGTTACTTTGTAAAACTGGTTTGGTCACCTCATACAATCAGGAAAAAGGAAGAAAACTGCACACCTGTTGTATGTGTGGTGTTTGGCTTTTTCCTTCTCCAGGACTTTGCACAAACAAAACATTCTTGTGGAATTCATTTTTTCACTCAGTCACGCTGGAAAAGAATTTGTGCAATGATGTGGAAGTTGTTTTTCTCAAGTGTTAGAAATGAGATCACAACTGATGTCACTGGTAATTTCTCCCCTAGAAAGTAAAAAAGAAAAAAAAAAAAGATCAGACCTATGCACTTCCAGGACAGGAAACTTTTTTTCTGCATTTTTCTTCATTCCTGCTAAAATGCCATCTAAAAATAAAAATTTTTGGTGGTTAAAAAGTCAAATCCCTGTTTGTGTGCCACTGACAGAGAGTGTACAGTTGAAAACCAGCTGTGTTATTGACAACCTTGTGTTGTTCTCTTAAACTAGAAAATATAGTTTGGCAATCTTAGAACAGCACACTTGGTGACATCTTGAATCAGGGATTTACAATGGGAACAGTTTTGCTGCCGCACACGTGCAAATCCACACAGCAGAAACCATACTAACAATACTACCTTTGTTATGTTTGGTTTTTATTTTGGATCTTTTTTTTTAGTGTGTTAAAGCAGCTTACAATATTGTTTGACAAACAAAGAGAAGTAACAGGGCAAGTAAGAAAAAGCACTCTGCTTCAACAAACTACAATTCACATCTGTGCCACCCAAGGTCCACCATCTAATCCTTCCACACTCTAAAGAAAGCAATTTTCTTGTAAGGTAACATTAAGCTGCTTTTTGTTTGCTGTCACAATGTGAGTGCCCAACATCAGACTCCAGAGGTGTATATTAACATCACCAAATACGACACAAAACCTCTGATCCCGCATTTCACATGCAACTCAAACTCCCACCGGGGGTTATAACAGTAATAATGATACAGCAAGGAGATTTTCCGCACAGTACTATGTTTTAAAATAATGACTAACTATGTTATGCAACAAGAAATTACTCCTTTCGGAGAACAGAAAAAGAGGATATTTCCAGAAAACCGAAATCTGGAAATTAGAGTAAACTTCAGCTACAGAAATAGTCTATTGACTCTCTGTGTGGCTTTGCCCAACAGCTGACACATTGCAGATGTTTTTCTGTTTCCAGTAGTGCAACAATGGTCACTGTCGAGGAGGAGGGAAACCTTATGGCAAGAGATAGTCAAGGGAAAGGAAAGCAGCGAGGTAAATACAAGTTTTTCAGGCACCAGATCATAGAACACCTAAATTATTTAGATCAGAAGGGACCCATAAGGGTCAGCTGTTTCCAAGTCCATGAACAAAGCAGGTCGAGTTCATGCACGTTGCTCAGGGTCACATCCAGTCAGTTCTGACTGTTTCCTACGGCACAGACCA
This sequence comes from Syrrhaptes paradoxus, assembly GCA_013400615.1. NCBI lineage: Eukaryota > Metazoa > Chordata > Aves > Pterocliformes > Pteroclidae > Syrrhaptes > Syrrhaptes paradoxus. Next base: position 48,724 of record VZTO01000897.1, on the reverse strand, counting down.
GTCAGCCTCTTTGGGCACCTTGTGGCAGTTTTCAAGTATCCTCAGAGTGAATAAAGTTTTCCTGACACCGAATCAAAATTTACCCTGTTATCAACAGTAGGTAGGTATATAAATATTTCACAATGCTGTGAGCATACCTAGACACAGTCTATAATAATTAGCTTAAATATGTGAGAGATATGACTGGCAAAGGGAAAAAAGCAGCAAGTGTAGCTATGCACACACAGTAACAATTTCCAAATAAGGGAAGTACTTGAAAACGAGAAAGATAATTGAAAAGGATTAGGGGCCAAAGCAAGAAACTAAATAAATTAATAGGAAAAGAACCCTCCTTCTCTACTAGTCCATGTTGCTCTTCACTGGCCATGCCTTAGCTGATCGAGACACACTTTGATTCCGAGATTTCTCAGGTGTTGCAACCACGGGGAAGAGCAGAAATGCGAAAGCACACGGATAAAAGCTCTGAGTTGTTCCCCCACCTGTGAATTGCACAGCCTGTTGTTCTAAGCTGCTGACACTTTTTTCCAGTTAGGTTTAAACACGGAGTTTGAAACAGGCGCTAGGAATAGTGCAATGTTCGGACACGTCAGATTGCTCTTCCGTGTTTCATCCATTCCACATGGCCTTGTGGCCATCTGACAACATTCCAGATTTAAGGCTTTCCGTTAGATTCCCCACACACAAAATTCTCCTTTCCAGTCAAATTGTTTCCTTGTTTCAGGGATTCATCTGAATTATCACAAAAACGCTGAAGTCAGCAAACAAATATTTCCTCCAACTGTATCTCAGGTCAAAATCTTGTACCTCACTCATAGTGAGTATATACTTCCTAAAGGATGCACAGTCTCCAAAGTGGCTCATGCTAACATTGCAAATGATTTATCCAAACAAGCTGGAATTGAACACAGGAAAACACACAAATCCTTGTAGGTGATGTGTGTGAGTTCATTTGACCTAGTCTGCACATATTCTACAGAGTAGAAATCATATAAAAGTTTGTTGTTTTGGTTTTTTTTAAAGCAGTATCTAAATACTTTTTTTTAGTAATTATCTTTCACATAATTAACAAGGAAAAACAAGACTCTATGCTTGGACAGTAGCAACAACCAATTGAACAAACATTCAGTCCTTCAGCCCAGAAATAAGAAAGGACCTCAAGAAAAAGGTTAGTTCCTACTATATTTTTTTTTATACTCAAGACTGTTTGTGCACTTGAACTCTACAGAAATATTGGATTTTGGACTTATATCTGTGCTCCCTCTTTATTCATTTCTGATATATATTTTCTTCCTGTCTCTAGAGAAAGGTCTTAATGGAGCCAGCTGAATTTCACCACTGTTACCACTTCACTGTGTGTTTTGCATAACATTCAATGAACATAATGTTAACAGAGTTCGGGTCATAATGTACAAAATTATGACTCTCTTTATTCGCCACTCATTCTGGATGAAAATGAATTCAGCTGTACAGTGGTAGAACGAAATTTTGAACAATGAATTCTTTAATGATTATTTCATTTTATAAATGTTTGCTCTAATTTAAGTACTTTTTTCTGTGAAAACGCATTTATAACCATACAAGCTAATATACTTTGTAATGTTACAACTGCTTTTTACAAAAACATTGAATAAGTGGTTTGTAATTTTTTAATCGTGTTTCAAAAACTGTAAAAAGTAAAAAGCGGGGAGTTACAAGGAGCAGTTAAAACCAGTAGTTTAGTTGTTACATTGCTAACAACTGTGTCAAGGGAAATTGTGAAATCACTGTTTTTAAAATACATCTCTTTAAAAGCCAGCCAACTTTGAAACCAGCTGGAGGAGGGACTTATGTATGACTTGACACTACCTATCTGAACTCAGTTAGCTTCACATAACAGAGGGCAAGCAAAAGGAAATATGAACATCCGGTTTTTTAAAGACTGGGAAAAAAATGGTTAAGAGAAAGAAAATCACGACATAAAAAAGACACAATTTTACTCATACTAAAAAAAAAAAAAGAACAACAAAAAAAATCTTGTCTATTTTAATGAACATTAAACTGCATTGAAGTAGAAAATTGCAGCAATTTTAAGTAACTAAAACCTTGTAAAATAAAATAAACTGCTTTTTATTTTAATTGTAGTAAGTACAAGGAAAAGACATGCATTTAAAGGCTGTGTGACTGTTCAAGCCACTTAAACATAATTTTATTGTTTACTCTAAGAAAAAGAACAGATGCAACATCTTAAGAACTTTTTTTATATGATTTTGGTTAAGTGAACCACTACATAACATTAAAAAAAAAAATGAACCAGTTGTTGCTTCTTAAAATAAGTCCTTTTTAAGCAAAAACAGAAGAAGCTGCAGTGGAAAAAAAAAGAAAAATCCCCTTCTGAAAACCCCAGACACTCTGCGCTGCTCCCAAAAGATGCAACGCTGATAGAAACTAAAGCTGTCTCTCCTGTTCATGCTCCAGGCGATACAACAGGCATCAGTCCGGCTCATGCACATTCCGTGTCTCTCGCAGTCTCCCAGCTTCTGACCGAAATGCTTGTTCATTTTGGTGAGTGTGTACAATAGACCCATCTCTCCGTACGTCCATCGGGGTGCTCGGTCAGGTCCTTAACTGCCTACAGAGCTTCAGTGGGATCAGTCTGAGCCTCTCGGCTTTCTTACAGGTGCACACAAAACACCAGAGAGGCAATTCCCGGGCGTTCAACCTGGGCTTGAGAGGACAGCCAGGGAGCTTGTCTGCTTGCAGGAGGTCATGCTGGAGCCCTGAAATAATACAAAACATGACTGTAGTGTAGTCTACCCTGACCATATTTCCGGTGTGAGTATGTGAGGCACTTTCTAAACTGAACACAGCAAAGGACATTTTGTTTTGTTTGAGCCACATGAAACAGCCAGAGACCTTCCCTGCATGTGTCCACTAACGTATTTTCTTGAAATTTATTTTTTGCTAATAGAAATATAATGTATGTTTAGATGTAAACTCTCAAATAAGTTGTTAAAAGTAGATTTCAGAATTAGTAGTCGTTAGAAAGTATGAAAGCTGTTAGTCTTGCATTTCAAAGCCTGAGTAAGTATGTTTGTATTTCTCCAGGTTAGTCCAGACTAATTAGTCTTAGAAGTCAAACAGCCAAGATGACATTACACCTGGGGTTAAGTTCTTCATACTGCAGTTCTTACTGTTGACCTTAAATATAAAATACAGCAAACAGAAGAACCACCTCCTTCTTTGAAGTCCATTTGCACAATTCTATCGAACAGGATAGCCTTCTTGGCAAAGTCGGTCTGCAGAGAGCGTACTGCATGCAAGGGGTGTGTGTACAATGAACACACTGCAAAACCAAAAGGCATTGCTAAGTGATGGCAATACTGATTGAAATGTCCGGGATTTTTTTTTACATCTTTCTGTGACTCAGGACCCTGCAGGGCTTGATTCATCGATGATAATAATTCTATCACAAAATATCCGACTAACACTATGAGCTATTGGCAGTACTGGGCATGTCAGTCTAATTTTACTGCTATCATATGATCTTTAACGGAGAATGGGCTAATAGGTTAGCACTGCTGTGCTTCTGTGACCTTCTAGGGTTTCTAGGCAAGAGAATCCTGTTAGAAAGACAGTTCAGAGAACTAGCAGCAATCCTAATGCGCCTGTGTTAAGAGCAGAATGACCACTAATGTGATGCAGCCATGAAAAAGGAACACCTAATTTTAGAATACGTGAGGTGAGATATTTCTGGCAGAGATGGTAATATAAATGTCTATTTTTGCTTCTATATATGTAACCTAGTGGGACAGCACTTAAATTTTTATGGACAATTCAGGTCACCTACATTCTAAAAACTGAATATATAAGGAAAAGGGACTCCAGTCTTTCAGGATGAGACAATAAAATGCTGCTGTAACCTAACGGAACAAGGACTGAGGGGAATAATTCTGTTCACTCCTTAAAAAAAAGTATTTAAGCTGATGAGCAATGTTAGTGCTGAAGTAAACGGACACAAATTGGACATTGATGAGTCTAGTCTTTAACCTCAGAAAGAAAATATTTTAGAACCTGGCTTCCACATCAGAATAGAGAGAAGAAAAATCTAAGTAATTTTAAGAAAACTGCATAATATTAGATGGCACTAAATTCCACAACAGAAGATACACGTTTTAGTCCTGTGTTTTCCTGGTTACAAAACGACTGCAGACAATGATCAAGGTCTTGGGGTCTGCCATTGTATTTCCCTAGGAGAGGTTAGTGGGAGAAGAGTGATCTTCGGATGAGCATTTGCTCCTTCAAATATGTTTTAAGCTGTGTCTCAGCTCTATGGGAGATCGATTCTGTGGTGTCCCTTGAGCTCCTGATCCCCCAGAAGTTTGGACCAGGATGTGGTGAGCTGCGATTCTTCACTTCTTCAGTACTCAGGGAAAGGAGATGGAGAGAAAGGAAAGTACATTAACCCAGGACACAGCCAGGATGTATGCTGCAACTTGTAAAGCCGCCTGTGTTTTTGTGAGACAGACACAGCCTCTTTATATATAGTGAAATATATAGTGAAGAATTAGAGAAGAAGAGTGTGTGTGTGTGTGTGTGTGTGTGTGAGTGCTTGCTTAGAACTGGAGAGCACAGAAATAGGTGTTTTTCTTGGGACTTCTGAAATAATAGTAATAATAACACAATAAAATTGACAGAATTCTTTGTCCTCCTTTGCTGAAAACCTTAATAGTGAAATGCGCCAGATTTTCAGTTGCTCCATACCTTCAATCAGAACCAGACTTCCCACAGAGCTCTGGTTTTAATTATCAGGATAAAAGAAAGCTGCAAGATCTGCTCACTGGCATCACTCCGATACTGGCATGCTGGAAATAAAAATACCGTGCAGATAAAGATGACTAACAATACATATTTATCTAATTATTCCTCTCCTAATGAGGCAATAACGGAGCTGAAATCCAAGCATTTGATTTCCTGGAAAACAAGAAAACGACAAGGAAAAATATAAAGGTTTACTACAACATCTATGAATTGCTGATTTCAGACTGAATTTGAAAGTGTAGGAATGCCAGAGTGAAGTTAAAGAACAGCCAAGTGTTTATGACAGGGACTGTAAAGATCTGTCATGATTTTAACAAATGTTGCCAGTTGGGATTTAAAAGTTTCTGAATTGAGTCGCAAAATGATTTTGTTTGTGGAGTTAGAATATTTGTGTGCTAAAAAAATACTTCTGCTTTCTCTTTAATGTTGTGGACCACTGGAAATATTTTATTTTGAACTACAGCATATTCTCCACTATACAACCTTTAAAAATAGCTGAAATACTCAACTCGTATCTAACTGACGCTGCATAACTATAGCAACAAGACCTTGAGGAAAACCTCCTGGGGAGAAAATTCTTTGAAGGAAGAGGCGATTCAAAATAATGAGTCTAGGGAGAACTTTACTAAAGCTATAGAATAATTTATACAGAAGAACCAGCAAGGCATAAAATATACTTCCTCAAAATCACCCTGAAAGAAACCAGAAACCCCACAGACGTGATGACTGCTCCGAGAAACAGGACAATCTACACATAACACGGGGAATATTTTGGAGTAACGAGAAATTAAGAGAAGTGGCAAAGTTATTCATATAATCAGGAAAAAATAGCAAAGACTACTGATTACTTGGGAGCAGACACAACAGACAATTAAGGCATTGTGGTCCCAAGCATCACACAACGTACCTTTTACTGTGTGAGTCCCAAAGCAAAATCTGGCCAGTGTGCAGCTGCTAGTCTAACGCACTGACGAGCTAAATGGCTGAGAATGGCAGAATTTACAGCAGGCAGCCTGCCGTTGCTTGGAGTAGCCAGCAGGAGACTCTGTGAAGAGGGCTGTGTCTCCAGATCTACCCTGCACAGGTGCCCCAAAACCTGGGCTGCAGGGAAAAGCTAGTTCAGCACAGATCTGCAGCCCAGTTAGGGAGTTTGCAAGACTGACTTCTGTCTTTCTTAAAACAACACAGAGTATTCTCTTGGGAAAAAAGCTCTAACAAATAGCACACTCGTGTGATACGTAAGAGATTCCTGTTCCAGTGTTTTCATAAACCAGTCCGAATTCTACACTCTCAACAGCATGTTACAGCCAGAGCTATATGCTGTTCTACCATTAACAAAATAAATTACACTGAACAAAAACAATTAGCTGGATATTAGAAGAGATGCAAGAAGGATCATTAACAATCTATCCCATTGAAAACAGTGCTAATTTGGAAGAGAAGAGAGCTACGTTTGATATATGTTCAACCGGAATTTCTGTATTTTATCCAACGATTGTAGTGACCAGAATGAAATCAGAAGCCGCTGCATTGCACGAAATGCCTCTGCTTGCATGCTTTAATGTCAGTCTGCTACAGTCTTAGTGTCAGAAATGATCATTTGAGCAACACTGCTTTCAGAGACACAAGCAGCATGATATGAATATGAAATGTAAATACTTCTGTTCTTTTTTTCCCCCTTTCTCTGAGACTCAACCCAGGGACAAACGGAGACAGCTGTGAACTGTACACCTCTGCACCACTTCTGGGAGGCGGCAGCGACAGTAATTCACAAGAGAGATGTTTAGCAGGAAAACTTCAGTATCTTACTGGCCAGAATGAGTTATTCCGCTCCTCATCTTGAGGATGGCTGGGATTTACCGTGGAGGAAGAAAGTCTCACTTTGTACCAATTAACAAAGAAAATTTTCAGGGAAGGATTCTGACAGTTTTTGTTTTACACATGTCCCACAAACCTTTTTTTTTAAGGTGTAAAAAGCAAAGGTAAAAAAGAAGAAGAAAATAAAAATACAAGACATTATGAGGCAGAAGAGAAACTTCAATTTTGTAATGAAATGATAATATTAGTTTTGATTAACACTAATTCTTGTAGGATCACACTTCGCTTTTGTACCAAACATTGAGAGATACTATTCTGCATTAGAATGTGGTCAGCAATTTTTGTCAAAGATCTATTTTAAGAAATGGTGAAAGGTTAGAAACAAAACATATTTTGAAAACACCATCAGGTTACTGGCTGCTATTAACCATAAAAACATGTTTCACTTTTATTGTGCAAAAAGGATTCAAAGCAGAGCTCCGGAGGATTTTCTTAGTAACAAATTATTTGGAAAGTAAAGGAGACAGGGATCCAGTTCTCACCACACAAACAGGTAAAGTATTCCCTCCCGAGGCAAAGTACCAAAACAACTCTTCCAGGCAAAGCCTGGAAACCCATCAAACCGAAAACAAATATGAAACTCTTTCTGTTCCAAAGAGCGTGCTGTTGTACCAAAGGTGGGACTCTCATCTCAGAACAACAGCAACCGCATTGCAGGCGCATGAGTCTCCTGTTGGCTCTGTCCCACTCTGTCTCATTTCAGTTTATAGTTACTTCTCTTAGTGTGCTAGGAGGTCTCAATACATTCATAATTTAAATATAATCATCACTACGGAACATCTGTCCTTCTTCTATCACTTGAGCTAGCTTCAATTCCTCCGGCAGTTCAGCAGCACTGAGGTTTGAGGTTCACAGTGTGACTAAGTTGAAAGCTGGTGTTAAAGGAAGCTGTGAAGTTCACCAAAGTATCACAGAGTATTTATTCAAAAATATGGATCTGAGTCTACAGTATAGAGAACACCAATACAGAGACACAATTTTCTCTTTGAAGTCCTCAGCTGTTATCCTCAGACCATGGGATAATTAGACCATGAGCTAATTGAAACATACAAATTAATTGCATTGATTGCTATTTATATGAGATGATAGTCTTTTCCTGACAAATTTGCTTTGATGAGGCAAAGGAAGCACTTGACATTTTGCCATTGAAAGTTAATTGCTCTCCTGCACCAATTAAAATGACAACAGTATTTGAACTGAATTGCCTAATGTGCTGTTGTAAAAGAAAAAAAGAAGGCAACCTAAGGTATCCGTGCTTTTAAAGCACAATTTATCAGTCTGACCAAATTTGTACTAAGTCCAGAAATCTTTTAGCCACCAGTGATTTTTGGAAGACAGTTCTTAATTTCTTAGGAAAAAAATTGTAGTCTTTCTGTAAACCAGTGACAGGCTGATGATTCCTCAGTACTGGCATCAGCTTTGAAGGAATTTTCCTACAACTTCCTAGACCTAGAGAAAGAAAAGTAAATAATGCAAGTAACAAAGACTCAACTTAAGCAAGAGTCATGGAGTAGAAAGTGGAACAAATGGGCTCGACTGTGACTGCAAGCTATTCTTAACTTCTTCCTTGCTGTTCATCCTTCTTACAAAAGCAAGGGCATCAGTTCATCCCAGAACATCAGAATGAATTGTGATATGATCCTGCATGTGAACATGAATCTTAGCATTCTAACATCCTCCTACACACCAGTTCTGCCTTTGCAATGCAATTCATAGCCCATCATTTGTGGTTCTTCCACCACTGGTTGCTTCTAGAGAGGAGCCAAACAGGCACCACTGGCCAAACGTTCTTTTCAAGTACAACAGTAAATATAGCATTTAAAGTGAGCAATATTCACTAGGTCACAGAAAAGTAACATTTTATTTATCAACTGTTTATTATAAAATGCGTAAGTACCTTTGTCAGACAAGGCTAGAATCCAGCTGTAGGAGCTGATCCAGATAGTCATCTGTATGATTGCTTCACTTCTTCATAGCAGTGACTTCTCCTCCCTTCTGCATTGTTTCAGTTTTAACACAAGAACTTAAAATTTGTCTTTCTAGTTAAATTGCCTTCCACCTTCATCTTCATTGCTGTCTGCAGCTGGGTGGTTTCGCTGTTTTTATAAGGGATGAGAGAGGACAGCTCTTCTGGCTGAGACACACGTGGGGCAAGGAGGGACACAACTCTTCCTGCAGGCATGTTAACACTCCAGGTCAGATGGGAGGCACACCACCAAGTCTCTGACCCTTCCTATCATCATTGTGGTTACATATTTTTTTGATGTCGTGGCCTGAAGTCATAAACAGATTTTCTCTTTCAGCTTCACTGGGCACCATAAGGAGTGCTTGACTGAATGCCTAAGACACTTTTTTAATCTTAGCCTGCTGGGCTACCATCTTCCACTTTTTGAACCTCCTAATAAGGTTTGTAGGCAATCTACTACTTTAAATAAGTTCCAAATGCCCTCAAAACACAGGTGTAATAATTATCTACTAACAAATACAAAACATCACTGTTTCATTGCATCCCATTCATCATCTCTTGTCAATATGTTTCTGTTCATTTTGAAAGCCACCCACTATGGGCATCCTGAGTGGTATCTTTTTCCTTCAGAAGTAAATGACAGAACTTCACTGAATTCAGTAACATCAAGGTTTCATACCTCGCTTTTTTATTTGTGCTCAGTGTCTCACATATCACATTATTCAACTAATTTAAATGCATTTCTTCTAAGTAGTACTACAGTACCTGATTGTTAGTATTTTTAAAATATTGGTAGCACTTGAATTCATATTATTTTAAAATAAACTTGTGCGTTTCAGCAGTTATCAACTTAGAACTATTATTAAAAGGATAAAGATAGAGTTAATAGATTAGAAAAATTGTTCTATTTCATATTAGTCTTTATAGTTCATGTAGTCTGTTTTTGCTGCAGTTAAACAGCCAGAAAAAATATTTAATTCTAGGCATGTTAAAACATGTTTTGACATATTTTTCAATATCCCATTAGTCAAGTTAATACATGCACTACAACTCTCCTTCAGATAAGGGCTTGTTAATGTAGCTAAAATCTTGTAAAAATAGTAAAAGAAGCTACAGTATTTTAGTGTAAAGGGCTGCTAGTTTAAAATGTCTGTAGACTGCAAGCAAACAGTTAAAGGAAATATTTTAACATTAGGTCTATTGAACGGTTTTCTCTAATTGCAGGAGCTAGGCGACACAGAATTGCTGAGTCAGGCTTTGTTCATTCAGCTGCTCCTGAGAAGGATGAACTCTTGGTGGGTGAAGCCAAAAATTGATTAAATAAAGCCCTGGCACACTGCTCTTTTTTAATAAAGCCTTATTAAGCCAGCTCAAGGAAACAGATGACTCTCCAGAGTTTTTGCTGAAAATATACCACCAAAAAAACAGCTTTAAAAACATCTTGTGATCTGGGGGGGAAAAAAAATCATTCCAGAACAGACTTACTGGGAACGATTCAACTCACCTCAGTCTCTTGCAGTATTGTGAAAGTTATTATAAAAGGAAATAAAAAATCACCAAAAACCTGTAGGAGGTGGACTTGTCATTTTTTCCTGAGTCTGATGAAAGTGAGGCCCTGAGATCTAGGACATGAAAAAGAAACCACTATAGAAAACATATTCCCCAATGGAAACCTCATGAAAAGGTGCAGCTGAAGAAAGCAGTAACACCGCCTCTACTCGGGCCACTCATGTTGGGTAAGAAGACAAGAGTAACAAGAAAGTGTCAGAGTGAGTTTGCTATGAGATGACTTTATCAAACTTTTACTTTTCCTCACTGTTATTATATGGTTTCATTTTATCTTGACCTTCCAGTTTTATGAATTTACATTTGGTATAATGAACTTCTCTGTGCAATTACTGGTAAAGTTGTTTTGACCAATGAGGTAATATGGTTATTGACCACACTCATTAAGATTCAGTTGAAAATAATAAACTTATTTAGCCCAAAAATTCCCGAATTATCTCCTGGACAGTGGTAGAGCTTCCACAAGTAGGAAAAATAAGGGACTATGGGCTAGCTTTCTATTTTGTGGTGAGATCACTCTCCAGAACCATAAAAGTTAAGGTTTATAAAGCAGGATATGAACCTGAGTATCCCATCCCATCCCGTTGTGTTCTAGCTTATATCAGGATGTGGATCAAAACTGCCACTGCTTAGAGGAAACTGGCTTCTGTAACTTCTCCATGGACCACCATCCAAAGATCTCAGTTGGGAAACACACCATTCCTGAATCCTAATCAAGTTTAGATATGAAAAAAAATACAAAGAAAATGTTCCAGTCCTGTCACTACTCAGACCTCCACAGCACGGAAAGAAACATAACTTTAGACTCCTACAGGGTATAACAATTAAAAAAAAAAAGAGTGATTTGCTTGTGGAGTCTAGGCATTGCCTGGGTTCAAATAACAGCTGAGCTGTGAATCTAAGTTCTGACAATTTTCTACATAAGGTACTCAACTGCTTTCTGGGATCTGGCCCTTACTACCCAAGAAGACCCATTACCCTAATTCAGATTTTACTGGAACTATTTTTACAATAAATCATTACTCATAGTCTCTATCCACACTGGTGACTGCATCCATTTCAGGAAAGGTGTCACCCCACTATGTGGTACGTAGTGATTCCTATCTGTGTGGCTCAGGACTAGCCAATTCCAGAGCGATTGGTGATATCTGCACTGTAAGTCGTCTAACCCGGGGCAACTGGGGTCCCATGTAACTCCTGAGAATCGAAACACTTATTTTTCCTCTTCAAAGCATCTAACATACTGTGCAGATTATGCTACAGGAAAGTTATTTTTATATTTTTTCTGGATTTAGGATGTGGTATTAGTTAATATGAGCATGACTTAGACTCTGCTAGGGTTTGAATGTATTCATTAAAGCAGAAATAAACCAGTGTGCTGCCATGTCACCTCTGCTGCCTTAGGAGAGTGGCACTGGAACGAACTTCTGAAACCATGAAAGTATTTGTTTTAGGGGAATATGACTCACTCCGACAAAGAACCTGGTCAGAAATTGATATTTACATAGTGTAGACAAGCAGAGACAGAAACAAAATGGTGATGTGAGGAGCCATAAAGGTGGCCTGGTTAGAAGGGGAAAGTTACTGAACAGAAGAAAATATCTGGTGAAAAATACCGACAGACAAATTGCCTGCCAGCCTGGGAGCTGTGAGCCTGGGAGCCAGGCTTGGAAGCAGAAACATCCTCGAAAAGCGCATCTGGCATCTTTGAAGTACAGCTGGGTACCTAGAAACCGAAGGCATCCTGAAATACCATCAATAAACGGAAAACCCAAGAAACTGTAATGGCAACTTATCGTCTGAAAAAGCTGAAACAGTCTGGGAAAATAAAATTGGTCTGAAAGAGCCGTAATCTCTTGGTTATTACAGGTGAAAAACAGAGATTAGCAGCATCTATTGTCTGTTCAAAATGCTGGTGTCCTAATCCCTCTTATGTCTCTCTGATATAAAAAGGATTTAATTTTTATCCCAAGTGTAGTCTCTCTCTCTGAGAACTTCATGTGCTGCATGTACTTTTCCTTTCCCAAACAGGCTGAATTCTCTGCGTGAACTGTCTACGAGATCTTGGAACCTTGCTGGGGATGCCTGGCTGACTCCAGACTCTGTGATGTGGATCATCTTTGAAGTGAGACTCTGTCTGTGACTTTATCGATCCCCTTTGGNACTGTATTATTTACTGGTCACAGCAAATTACAATAGCTTGATATAAAGATACATAAAGATTTACTTTATTAATCATAGTGATGAACTTGCTGAGAGTGCACTCGATGCCATCGTCTATGTCGTTGATGAAGATGTTAAAGAGCACCGGTCCCAAGATGGACCCCTGAGGGACACCGCTCGTGCCCGGCCTCCACCCTGACACAGAACCGTTAATCATAACCCCATGGCTGCGTCTGGCCAGCCAATTCCTAACCCATTGTACAGCCCATCCTTCAAATCCACACCTCTCCAATTCAGAGAGAAGGGTGTGGTGAGGGACCATGTCAAAGGCTTAAGCTGTTTGTTTAAAACAAAGGACCACTCTCTGTTCCCCTTTGTGTTGAGATTAAGTCACTTTCTTTGCACACTCTCTGAGCTTCTTGGGCACATCACCTTGGCCCATCTCCACTGAGTCTTCTTCAGTTGCAAGGGTTTTTATTGATTATTTTTATTGATCAGCCATAAAGTGGCACATAAGGGCTTCCATTAGCAGAAAAGAAATAATAGGGAAGTAATTTGACTATCATCAGCAATAAAATACTAGTTTGTCTCATCTGTTAATATTCTCTGCTAAATATAAAGTTTTCTGCACCCAGAAGTTCTATCCTACTTAACTCTAGACGATAAAAAGTCATGAGACTCTGTAAAGTTTAACAGGGTGGCTAGGGGACTGGGCTTTAGATCTAGATGGTTGGTTGGTTCTGGATGATAGTGAGTGTCCAATTAGCTTAAATGTGTTGAGAAATCCCAGTCTTTCAGTAATCTTTAAAGATTTTATTCAGCCTATTAGGTCACTGGACAACAGTTTATACGTAGTTTTCCTGTTAGAAGAGAGAACCATGCTCTAATAAATGGCTAGATATTTCTTAGGGCAACTTTACAAGTTTTCCAGTTTTCCCATACCACCGTCAACCACTTCTTCAATTCTGCCATTCTGTCAGGATAACCCTTTCCAGTACGTATCACTTCCTGGCAGTGGCTTTTCAATATGATAAATTATTTGTGCTTGTACTGTAATGACATTGTAGGGGAAAATAAAGGCCTTGAGAATTTTTTTCTTTATAGGAAAGCAATGAATCATTTACTGCTGGTGAGTAGGCAGCAAACATATTTCCCAGAGGAACTACACATAATTAAGAAGCAATTAACACACACGGTATACAACAAAGGCTGAAAGAATGCACTACAAGAGCGGACGTTATTGAAAGACACACACCAATCTTCCTTAGTTCAGTAATACACAAATTTGTCAACTGAAATCAGTTTAATTCTGATAATCTCTAAAACTGTTTAATAGTTCAGTGTCTAATGGTGTTTGAATGCACAAAAATATATATCCAGAGTATATTATTGAGTTACTCTTGTATTTTTGTGAGTTATAGAATCTCAGAATCACAGAATCATAGAATGGTTTGGGCTGCAAAGGACCTTAAAGATCATCAAATTCAGGAAATTGTTCTTAGTTGTTTGTAGTTGTGTCATTGGACACGAATGTGCAGAAAAAAATGCTTCTGTTAAACTTGCCCATTTCATTAATGCAAAACTTTAATTTCAGTTTTTGGAAAGATGGGAAACTGGATCTAAATACTCCAAATCATAAAAACACGGACAATGAATATTAGCACAACAATCAACGCAGACCACAGAGAATTTGCTCAACGAGAATTACTCCTGTAAACATAAGGTTGGCAGGAGTGAGAGGGGAGGTGGGTGCACCTGAGGTATTCTGCTAAATTTACAATTATTTACCCAAGTCAGTAAAATCTATAGTAAATAAAGAGTTTTTAAGGTGACTTATCAATATCATTATGAGGCAGGAATGTGACCACAGTGAATACTGTAGGAAAGTACCTTTACAGACCCACAGAAACGAGTTAGTAGTTTCAATGTCTGGAAGTGAAGGCTGTTAACACTTAGACAATCGATTACCCAAAATTTCACCTGCCAACCAATGCACCAGACTTTTAATGAGTCCAAGCGTTGCTAAAAAAGATTATTCTGACCTTAAACAGTAACTGTACTTTTCCATTCTTACTGGGTCTGATCTGTCTTTTTGTCCCTCCTGCACTGTCCTGGTCTGTACTCCTTCCTGGAACCCAGCCCTGTGTTTGCCTCTCAAGAACTGGAGCTGCCTACCCACAATTTTGCTGAACCATCACACTGAAGTACTCACCTTTGTTCTCCCATTTGTGTTTGAGTAACTACAGACCCTCTCTGAATTAGTAATTCACACTGTCTCTTTTCAACTCTTCTTCTGAACACCTTCTCTCCAAGACTGAGTTTCACCACTGATTTACATCAACTTCCACCACCAGTTAAACCCTGGAGTCTCTCTGCTAGAGTCTCCCCTAAGCCCGGTAAGGAATTACATGTTTCTTTTGGTCTTATTTTCTTTAGCTGGGAAAGGAAGCTAAAACATGGAAAAAAACCCCAACCTGCTGAGCCTTAAGCACCTTGAAAGGCTAAACCCTGGAGGAAGAAAAATTTCAAAATTAAGTAGAATTAATAATTCATAAATAAAGTTAATAATTCATAAATAAGATTAATAATTCATAACTAAAATTAATAATTCATGAATAAAATTCAAAATTGTTTGTAGCAAAACATGAATGAAATGTTTTTGCACTGTTTCACATGAAAATTGCCCAGGGAAGCTGATTGGAACAGAAATTTACGGAGCATCACCTGGACTGATGTATTCGGTTTTAGCATGCGCCGGGCACAGCAACCGCATTCTGGGAGAAGGTAAAATTCCCACTGCTTCTGTGTGCAACTTGTCAATTCCACATCCTGAGACAGAAAAGAAAAACTAGACTGCAGCAAAACTGGAGCAAGAGATTAAACCTCTATTGGTCGTTCTAATCCCTGTGAGGGAGCGCTCCCAGCACACATCTGGATGCACATGGCTTGCAGTCCCGGCCCAACGCACACTGTGAACAACGGAAACTGCTTCTAGGACCTGAAGACAAGAGAAAGTTTCAGACATTTTTAACTCCTTCTTCATTAAATAGAATGCCAAGAAAAGAGGGGATGCCAGCAAGAAAAAATGAACACAAAAATGAATTTCTGCTAAGATTCCATTAATTAAAAACAAACAAACAAGCAGACAAACTAAACAGATTCCAGAGGAAGCAAATACATCCAAGGACAAACTGAATTATCCTCCCGTTCTTCTTATGGATATGTGCACTTTTACGGAGAAGCAAAACATACCCCGGGGAGTTTTGGTGTTATTTTTCTTCCTCATGCCATGTTTGCAGTACAACAATGCATTTTAAATAAAAGTATTGTTTCTAGAAGGCCTAACCCCACAAACCTGTTGGAATGAGTGTCACATTCTGGGGTACTCCTAGCTGTATATTCTCAGTAGATTGTTTCAATGACCCATTGTAAATTCATTCCTTTTCTTCTGTTCTTACTGTCTTTTATTCATTCCTTGAAGCCTCAGATGGTTTCTCTTAAAGTTTGTTTTGACTGCATAATTTATTTGATCTACATTTTTTGTGAGATTTAATGACCAGCAGGTATAAAAAGTTTGTCTTACCAGTGTCACTGCCTGAAAAATTGCTTTATTTATAATTAGATCCCTGGAATCTGTGGGGTTAGATCCTAATTTAATTTATACTGGTGTAAATTAGAAGTGAATTATAAAGGCAAAACAGAGATAAATCTAAGTAAAACAATACCAGAATCTGACCCTACTTTCCATCGGTCACATGTATCTGGCAGCTTTTCTTGAAGTCAGGGACAGACCTGAATTTGGATCTTATTCAAATATTGTGGGTTTTTACTCGACAGCAAACCAAACCAAAGCAAAAACCCCTACAACAAACCATGACAAGAACCTCATCTACATTTCCATACTGCTATCATGCTGTGTTAGTGCCCTCATCTTTAACTTCTTAAATTGATAATCCGATCTGCATTTTATATAGATTTTAAATTAGACACAAGCTGACTTTGATCAATCAGTCTAGACTGAATGGAAAGGAGAAATGGGACAGAAAGAGCAAGCTTTTTATTGCCACAATCACAAATTATATAACAGCTTTAATATGACTGCAAGACATGGCAGGCAGGAACACGGCACTTTCTGGTCGTCTGTGAAGGTGTGGCTACATTGACTAAGAAAAATGAAAATATCTGTTCATATCTGTGCTACCTCATAATTCATTAAAAAATCATTACTGCAAGGACTTCATGTAAAAGAGACATTTTTCTTCTGTTTCCACCAAACGCATCTGTCACGATGCATTTTCTGTCATGTTAAAAAAGTCATATTTCTGAAAACTAGCACTTGTGGGAATTCCATGCTCTTAACATGCTAGCGAGCTGGTATTGGGACTACCTGAGGGCATTGCTTCCAGGCAGCTGTTTGAAATATTCAAAATGTGACATAAATCGGTTCTGCTATGGTTCTACATATGTACATGACATATTAATGTTGTAATACTAAAAAAAAGTTAACTTTTTCTTTTCTTTTTTTTTTCCTTTTCTTACACTAGAGACTTGAGGGTGAAGAGGACAACATTTACATTATTTATTTTAGCAGATGAAAGTTTAAAGTTTAAAATAAAAACCCATTTGCTCGTTGGGTAAGTCACACAAACCTCTTTCCTGAAGGAAGTGATACTTCAATCATTCTTCAACAATTTAATCCTATTTTCCTAGAGATATCTAAATTCGCCATGGGGTGGTGAAGAATGCTAACGTTCCTTTGAGATCTTCTTGGACCATGCACAAATTTTCAGAGCCATGTTACTAATTTCTCAGTCCTTTTGGTACTGTTCATTGGCGTAAAAATTCCTTGGAGTGAGTCTGAATCATTCTGAAAGCGTGAAGGCTGTGAGTTCAACTCTAACAACAAAATCAAGGCCTGGATTTTTCCATTTCTCATTGATTTATATTTGTAAAAAAAAATAAAATAAAAATAGGGTGCTCTGCCAATCAGGAGAGACTCTTTCAGGATATTGGAAAAAATAATTTTTTTTTCACTTTAGAGGATCCTGATATTAAAAATCTGGTTTTTAGATGTCTTTGTGTCACAGCCAATGTTGAGGAGCTAGAAGGAACTGTTTAATACTGTTTTAAAATCAGTAGAAAATCCTATATCACATATTAGCAAACAAAACAGCATATTAACTTTCTATTTATTTTGACATGGAACAAGCCCTATAAAAGATTCCAATAGCAAAGAGGGTTTATTTTAGTGACCATTTACCACGCTGACGTCACACATTTGTCATGAGACTTCATTCAGACCAATTAATTAACCTGAAAAGTTGTTATGTCGCATTTTAAAAACATAACAGAAGCCTCCCCAGTTGTTAAGACGGCAGCTGGAGTGTGTGCTCTCAATTCATTAATAAAATATGTAGCTTCATTAGTTTCACTTTTTGTAGAAGAAAACAATCACGTTCATTGCGTACTTCTAATATGAAAGGAATCTCTGGAAGGCATGCACAGATCAGGAATGTGATGTCTCAATTATGTAATGCGTAAACTCAAAACAACAGATTGTCTGCATAAGAAATTATCCTCCAGTGCTGCGCTGCCATGTCCAAGAAAACTTCCCTCTAATAACTCCTGAAATGGGAAGAAACCATATAGATCGTTTTTTCAACAAAACTTATTTAAGCACATTTAATTTACGTGGTCTCCAAGCATCAGTTCATCGCTGAATCCTTGAAATTGTCGACAGCGTTTTGTATTTTAATAAAAATGTTTATATTTACCTGGTTGCATTTTTTATGTTCCTGTTTGGTTAAGGAAGAACTAAAAATCATTTCTATAATTAGAACATTGTAGCAGAGCATTGGATAACCGAGCATGTTTACAGGAGATGTGTGGGGGATTTTGTCTTTGTGCCCAGATCATTAACAACTCGTCTATTTAATCTCCAAAATGCAGCGAGTTTGATTTGATGAATTTACCTTGCAGTAACTCAGGTTTTTAATTCTGGGTTTTTTTTGCCAATGATTATTAAATTATGACTTACTGGGAGTTTATTAATAATAAAGAAGATAATCTTTCACCTGTAGGGTTTGAGTTCCATCCAGCTCAGCAGGATTTAAAAGCTTTTGCTATCTAATTAATTTCACAGTGGTTCATACATGAGAGATTTTTAATTCCAGCTTCAGTGTCACAAACTTACCACCACACTTTCACTAATTACCAGACTCATCAGACAGCAAGAGCTTTAAAAACTCACTTGAACTCAGTTCTCTGCTACCTCCTTTAGGTGGGTCAAGCCTGACTAAGGAAGCCCGTGAGCACACGAAGAAATGAATTGTCTCGGGCTGTCGGGATGGAATGTGCCGGTTGCTTCCTTGGAGCAGTCTAACCCTTGATGCCGTTGTGTTGCTGTCCTTTTCTTCCGTAAGTTGTACAACTCTTCACGCTGGTATCTTTCTTCTTGATGCTCTGAGATATAATTTATTATCTCCTTAATAAAACTTGTGTCAGTGTTTTCACTATTTGTGTCTGACACGGATATAGCTTGTGTACTGCCTTCCACCTCAACAGCTTTCTGAGCAAAACTGAGATTCTGGAGCTGGGCTGCACCTGGGCATCCTTCAGATCACAGACAGATGGATCTCTGGTCAAGGATTGTTCATTCCATCACACTCTTCTGCCGTCTAAACTGTACAGCTGTTTGCAAAATGTTCAGGGGATAAGGTCTTCTTTCCATTAAACTCCTGAACTCTTAAGGGGAAGTGTTTGAGCTGAGTCTTGCCCAGCTTGGAGAAAAGACAGCCTGTGGAGGACCTAACGGCAGCCANAAAAAAGAAAAAAAAAGTGCCTGAAGCACCAATTGTTGTTATCAAGCAATTAAAACTGAGGTTAGTCCCACATTTCTTCTAGCTGAGAGGTCCTGTACATTTTATAATCTGCCCTTGAAAGCTACAATTTTGACTGCAAGCTTTGTCATCTTGCACAGAGTAATGATAACTTGCATGTACTCTCCCTGCTTGTGCTATGTTAATTTACTGTTGGAGTTTAATTAGCCTTTTGCCACCGAGCGATTAAGATGCCCCTATTTTATCCAAAAGTCACGTCCTGCTTTTAACACACTGCTCACGTTCTCATGCCTGGCTTTTATAGCTGCCTGTAAAATTGTCCTTTATAAACCTGAACACTCAGGGCTGTTCTGCTGCTCGGAAAAACACAGTTGTGCAACAGCACGTTTCACAGAGTAGCCTAACAACTACAGTAAAAAAATGAAGTTGTAAATCTGACAATGCATGAACACCGACTCTGAGCTACGGGCCTGGGAGAGCTTTGCGTTTTGCTTAAAGAGAGAGCTGGACAATATTGCCTCTTGGTTTTCTCAAAAATCAGATTATACTTGCATTAGTTCTAGTTATGCACATGACAAGAGCCCGATAATAGACTC
>VZTO01000897.1:0-28703 GCA_013400615.1 Syrrhaptes paradoxus | reverse complement strand
CAGAGGCAGGGCCGGAGACAGGGCACACTAGTGTCATTCTCTAAACAAAGGCTCGAGGACTGAAAAACTGAAATGTGAATCCTCTTTGCCAGAAANCTGCTTGTGCTATGTTAATTTACTGTTGGAGTTTAATTAGCCTTTTGCCACCGAGCGATTAAGATGCCCCTATTTTATCCAAAAGTCACGTCCTGCTTTTAACACACTGCTCACGTTCTCATGCCTGGCTTTTATAGCTGCCTGTAAAATTGTCCTTTATAAACCTGAACACTCAGGGCTGTTCTGCTGCTCGGAAAAAAACAGTTGTGCAACAGCACGTTTCACAGAGTAGCCTAACAACTACAGTAAAAAAATGAAGTTGTAAATCTGACAATGCATGAACACCGACTGAGCTACGGGCCTGGCAGAGCTTTGCGTTTTGCTTAAAGAGAGAGCTGGACAATATTGCCTCTTGGTTTTCTCAAAAATCAGATTATACTTGCATTAGTTCTAGTTATGCACATGACAAGAGCCCGATAATAGACTCGGCACATTGATCACTGCAGTGCAAGGCACCCTTTTATTACATGTTAGAGTGGCTGATCAAGCACAAAACCTTTTATACCTCTTCAAATGAAAACTCAATATTTTTTCATTGTAAAGGTTGTAATTTACATTTATTGGTCTTCTACTCAAAATAAAATCTGTGAATTTTATATCCAGAGTAAGTGAGTTCTTTGGGGTGGGTGAAACATTACTCTCCAGACCCTTAAGTGGAATAATCTTCAGGAACTCTGGTCTGATAAATCATGTCTCTTGTCACGTAAAGTTGTTATTCTGATATCATAACAATACATATACACGGGTAAACAAACTCAACTTATTTATCTCTGCATTAAATGGGTGAAGCATATCTTTTGTACTGAGAATGTATTTATATTTTTAGAACTAGAAATTATTAACTTTCTCTACAAGACTTTATACATTTGGGATGGTGGATCTGCCAGACTTCTGGATGCCTTTTTTGTTTTTTGCAGATGTTCAGATCTGTCCGTATCAAGAATCCTTACCCTGATGGATAGCACTCACAAAACAGTAAAATTACATCATACAAAGAACTGAGGGGAATCAAGTAAATATTTGATTATTTTACAAGTATGATATTGTGGATAATTCCTTTCCTGAATTCCATTTTTTTCTAAAGAGGTACCACTCATTATTTTCCATAAACCACAAAAAGCTATACAGTTTGTTGAAAGTATTAAAAATTAGGTCCAGCTACAGAGGTATTAACAGCTGTGCAGGAAATATCCTGGTTCTCTCTGCAGGGTGAAGATTAATGTACAGGAAACAAACTTGAACTTTCGTTTTTGTGTCGCAGTATGGATGGTAAAAAGGAGGAAAACTTTCAGCACATTCCAACTAACCAGAAAAATGTGCAACTCTCGTAAGTCTGTAGTCGTGTACACGACAGTTCCTCGGTTCAACTGGGTTCGTTATTAGAACCTCCTTCGATTTCCCACGTCTTGGCAGGATGTCATTTCGTAAAGCAGTTGTTTCTGCCCTTGCCTTCCTAGAAAGAGTGGATATTGTAACGGGATTGACACTCGTTTTGGTTTCATTTTGGCTGTTTTGGGTGACACACTCGCACGCCAATCATTCTGAAACAACAAACACACATCTTGCACTGCCCAGAGACCCGAGGGAAGTGACATCACCCACGATGTACCTCGTGCTCCACGAACACAGCATCTACTGTCATTTTAAAAAACATAACTGCAGAATCCCTGCTCCTGTGTCACACCATATCTCACAAGCAGCACTTACTAACGATATTGAATATCCCATTTAAATTCCTTCTGCGGTCACAGAGGATTTACTCCAATAAAATCCTTTCCTCAGAAGTGCTCCTTCCTAAGTAGAAACTTTGATATGNCTTCTAGCTGAGAGGTCCTGTACATTTTATAATCTGCCCTTGAAAGCTACAATTTTGACTGCAAGCTTTGTCATCTTGCACAGAGTAATGATAACTTGCATGTACTCTCCCTGCTTGTGCTATGTTAATTTACTGTTGGAGTTTAATTAGCCTTTTGCCACCGAGCGATTAAGATGCCCCTATTTTATCCAAAAGTCACGTCCTGCTTTTAACACACTGCTCACGTTCTCATGCCTGGCTTTTATAGCTGCCTGTAAAATTGTCCTTTATAAACCTGAACACTCAGGGCTGTTCTGCTGCTCGGAAAAAAACAGTTGTGCAACAGCACGTTTCACAGAGTAGCCTAACAACTACAGTAAAAAAATGAAGTTGTAAATCTGACAATGCATGAACACCGACTGAGCTACGGGCCTGGCAGAGCTTTGCGTTTTGCTTAAAGAGAGAGCTGGACAATATTGCCTCTTGGTTTTCTCAAAAATCAGATTATACTTGCATTAGTTCTAGTTATGCACATGACAAGAGCCCGATAATAGACTCGGCACATTGATCACTGCAGTGCAAGGCACCCTTTTATTACATGTTAGAGTGGCTGATCAAGCACAAAACCTTTTATACCTCTTCAAATGAAAACTCAATATTTTTTCATTGTAAAGGTTGTAATTTACATTTATTGGTCTTCTACTCAAAATAAAATCTGTGAATTTTATATCCAGAGTAAGTGAGTTCTTTGGGGTGGGTGAAACATTACTCTCCAGACCCTTGAGTGGAATAATCTTCAGGAACTCTGGTCTGATAAATCATGTTTCTTGTCACTTAAAGTTGTTATTCTGATATCAGAACAATACATATACACGGGTAAACAAACTCAACTTATTTATCTCTGTATTAAATGGGTGAAGCATATCTTTTGTACTGAGAATGTATTTATATTTTTAGAACTAGAAATTATTAACTTTCTCTACAAGACTTTATACATTTGGGATGGTGGATCTGCCAGACTTCTGGATGCCTTTTTTGTTTTTTGCAGATGTTCAGATCTGTCCGTATCAAGAATCCTTACCCTGATGGATAGCACTCACAAAACAGTAAAATTACATCATACAAAGAACTGAGGGGAATCAAGTAAATATTTGATTATTTTACAAGTATGATATTGTGGATAATTCCTTTCCTGAATTCCATTTTTTTCTAAAGAGGTACCACTCATTATTTTCCATAAACCACAAAAAAGCTATACAGTTTGTTGAAAGTATTAAAAATTAGGTCCAGCTACAGAGGTATTAACAGCTGTGCAGGCAGCTCCCTGGTTCTCTCTGCAGGGTGAAGATTAATGTACAGGAAACAAACTTGAACTTTCGTTTTTGTGTCGCAGTATGGATGGTAAAAAGGAGGAAAACTTTCAGCACATTCCAACCAACCAGAAAAATGTGCAACTCTCGTAAGTCTGTAGTCGTGTACACGACAGTTCCTCGGTTCAACTGGGTTCGTTACTAGAACCACCTTCGATTTCCCACGTCTTGGCAGGATGTCATTTCGTAAAGCAGTTGTTTCTCCCCTTGCCTTCCTAGAAAGAGTGGATATTGTAACGGGATTGACACTGGTTTTGGTTTCATTTTGTCTGTTTTGGGTGACACACTCGCACGCCAATCATTCTGAAACAACAAACACACATCTTGCACTGCCCAGAGACCCGAGGGAAGTGACATCACCCACGATGTACCTCGTGCTCCACGAACACAGCATCTACGGTCATTTTAAAAAACATAACTGCAGGAATCCCTGCTCCTGTGTCACACCATATCTCACAAGCAGCACTTACTAACGATATTGAATATCCCATTTAAATTCCTTCTGCGGTCACAGAGGATTTACTCCAATAAAATCCTTTCCTCAGAAGTGCTCCTTCCTAAGTAGAAACTTTGATATGCTGAGCTGGGTAGTAAGAGAAATTGCTGAGACCGGTCTGCTTAACCGTGGAAAAATGAAGATACACAACGAGGCAAACCACACAATTTGCAGGAAGGGAAATCAGTTAGTAACAGAGAAGGATGGAGTCCGGTTGCTGTTCAAGAGACACTTTTTGCATTTGACACTTCAGTCACCGGATAAAACACTGAGCAGATCTTGATTCCGGAACAGAAAAACCTGGGATTCTCCCATCCCAGCTGCTGTCCTGATAATTAAACTTAAGAAACACATTTATTCTTTCTACGTCTCTATCTAGCACACATTTTTGTTCACTTGGTTGGGGTTTTTTTGTTTTAATGCAAAAGGTAAACAGCCTTCAAAGCACCTCAGTCACTGTCTATGTGCTGCAGACAATGCAGTTAGTTCTCTCAAAAGTTTAATGATGCTCTTTGAACCTCATTAGACGAATGAAGCAATCTGAGTAGGTTTTCCACTACTGGGGTGAGAGTTGTAAAGATGTAATTGTTAAATAAAAGGTAAGGCTGTAATACTGTTTCCTCATTCTTACGTGCTTTAAATAGGAATCAGGAAAGTTTATTCCTCTTTGAAAATAAATTGCTGGTATGTAAAACTTGAGTATAGAGATATTTCTCCTAACAGTACCAAGCAAAACTGTCCAATCCTCCGTGACAGCTGGTTTGGGCAGCTTTCCACTGAGTCAGTTGCTATTCTGCTTGCCTAAAAGGTGAGTCTGTACGGCTGGTTGAGTGAACTAGTTCTGGATTCAAGCTAAGGAAAGACAATTAAACCAACCCACATCTTGTGAGTAAAAAAAAAAAAAAAATGCACAACAACTTCTCCATATGCTTCTTAGCACAGGATAGAGTCACAACCAAGTCATTCAACCAGTTTTCAGGCCGAAAGGGAGCAGAGGTTTGCTTGTTTGTACAACTCCACGTAGAGATGTCTTAAGTCACCGTAGCTACATCTTGAGTCAGCAAGAACTTTCAAGGAGATTTATGTGTTTTCTTCCAGGGAGGTCCCTTCTGAGAAAATGGTTTAGACTACTTAACAAACAAAGAAAGTTTTCAGTAAGGAGGTAAGGTAGGAATATAAGTTGAAAAAAAGGGTTTCTGGGGACTTTTCTTCCTTCTTTTTGGTATCATAACATCGTGGCTAACATATTTATGTCTTGCAATGAGTCTGAACTTCTAGGTGGGTTTTATTCTCACGAGAATAATGACTTCCTCAAGAGCTTAGGCTGAAAAATGTCAAGCTTTTGAATTTTAGGTTAGCTTACATTTTAGACAGTTACTGAACATTAAAACCTTGAAAAATGATGACATGTCTGTGAAATTGCAGAACTACCAGAAAGTAGGTTTAATATAAAAGCAGGTAACTACATTTTCTGTGAGGTATAGACCTATAAAGTGGTAACTACGTAACAGTTGCAGTGATAAATATTTCTCTTAGGAGTGACAGTTCTGCCTAATTCTAACTTCAGCTCCCATATCCTTCTTTCTTCTTGTTTTTATATTTTCACTTGTAGAGTTTCGTTTTGTGAAACTGATGACATAATGATTTGTTTGAATTATTTTTTCTCCATTTACAATGCTTTCTTTAATTTATTTGTTTCCATTATGGAAGAAAACTATTATTTTCTGTTTTTCTATTTCTTTTAATTGCCAATTGTAGTAACTCAAAGGCCACAACAATTGCCTATGTTGTCATTTATTCTGTTATAAAATTTGCTCTAATGCCTCTGTTGGCCAGTCAAATATCTCAAAAATAATTTGCATGACTGCAGTTTACATATATGACAGACATTCCTTAAAAAAATGAGTTTCTATTGAATATTTACAGAGAATATAATCTTAAATTTTTAAAATCAGTTTCTGAGGCTTAATTGATATAATTGAGTACTTAAATTAGGAGACAGGTAGAAGATATGCAAATTCCATGTGTTTGCTTCTGTCTGAGTATTCAAATTTAAAATCTTATAGGTAAGTATACAACGAGAACAGAGTATTCCTTCAGAAGACTGATGTAATTTTTAACGTAATTACTGTTTGTTTTGAAAATGTTTATGGAAGGCTGATTAATCATGTAAACATGTGTTGACATATATGTAGAAATCATGCAATTTCAGGTTTCTCTCCCTTATAAACATTGACATAATTCAATTCAGGATGGAGATACAGGGTGAAACTATTCATCACATTCCTGAACAGTTGCAGTCACTAAAAATTTAAGCTTCTTGCAAAATTGCTCTTCACTTAAAAATGCTCGTGATCAGATTTTGTACTAGCTAAGAATAAAGGAAATGCCAAACTATAAACTTCTCCTGTGATTTTTTTTTTCATCTGAGGCTACTGAATAGCTTTTCCTCTGGACCCTATTTTTGTCCTTTCAAGGTCACTCTTACTAAATTGAGTTGCTCCTAATTTTATATAGAAGCAAACTGCGTGTATGAAATAACAATTTTCCTGCCAGTCAGAAGAAATTTCATTTAATTGTCTTTTATCCTGAATCATATCACTAAACTTCAAGAAGATTCAGAATTAATTATTTACAGCACACATATTCTGTTTCATCTGGTTCACAGTCTTAAACGTTTGGACTTCAGAATACAGTTATTTTAACGATCCTGTTTCTTACAAGGAGGGGAATGGATGGACTGAAGGTACATACAACATTTTATTTTATGTTATACAATATTTTCTTCTTTATACTGTTAGTAGCAATGAGAAGTGATGGTGTAGCATAACTGTCTGTTCACCTCGACTTCATTTTAACGTTTAGATTTGACAAAGCAGAAGTAACTATAACCAAGTGCCCCTGGAAGAGCACAGCGTGTGTCCTCCACGGTGTTCTTCATCAGTTCTGATCCAGAACATGGTGCCTGCCTCGCAGGGCGGTCTCTTTAGACATTTAACAGTGCGTTTCAGAGAAAACTGAGCCACGAGGGTTACAAAGATTCAAACGCCACAGGGCCTAGCAGGGAAGCTGTTATAATTGGTTTTCCACTGCTATCCTTAGCTATAAGAAATGTGTCTCTATCGGAGATTCTTGGAACCCTTGTGGGCTGCAAGAACATTTAGAGACGCGAAATGACGGAGTAGAGGGCTGGAGGGTGTGTCGTAAGAGTAGCAGAAGAGCTCTGTTGTGTCTGGATGCAGTCAAACTGCAATGTTCTGCTCGAACATTTTACAGCAGCAAGGATGGATTTTCAGAAGCTACAGAAGTACAAGTTTCACATACACTGTCTTTCTTCTAACGCCGTTTTCCAAGTCAAATATTCTCAATAATTATCATTATTATCATTATAGGTTGCCCAGGGAAGCTGTGGATGCCCCATCCCTGGAGGGGTTCAAGGCCAGGCTGGATGAGGCTTTGGGCAACCTGGGCTAGTGGAGGGTGTCCCTGCCCATGGCAGGGGGGTTGGAACTGGATGATCTTTAAGGTCCCTTCCAACCCAAACCATTCTAGGATTCTATGAGTCTATGATCTTGAAAGGTCCCTTCCAATTTCAACAACTCTGTGATCCTGTGATTTTATTGCTCTTGGTTGTTATCAAGAGGTATGTTATCCCAGGTGATGTCTTATGACATATTTTTAAAAAAAAGGTTCCTGTCTACTGATAAAACAACTACAATTATGCAGAAATAACACAGTCGTCATTTTTAAAATCCCTAGATGGGTGATTATCAGCCTAACATAAGACCTGTACAAAGTTTAAGAAAATATTCATCTGCCCCACATTTGCTTTAGTAGCTTGGTTCTTGAGAAGAGCTAAAACCAATAATTATTCCTCCAATCTGAATCATCAAAACCAAACCAAAGACTTTAAAGAGGCATTCAAGGTGTGATTAGAATAATCTGAGCTCAATAACAAAGTCACGAGCAATTAAAAATGTAGCAACCACAGCAAAGAGAGGTAGATGTGTAATTAATGTCATGTAAGCATCCGCAGGATGTCTTCCAGGTCCACAGGAAGCCGTTAAAATGCCAGCAACACCAACACAACAGTGAAGCAAACCGCAGCAGAAGTGGAGACAGTGGAACTTCATCCTATTAGTATGAGCACTAAAAAGGCAATGAAGTAGCTACTGCTGTGCCATTAAAAAATTAAAACTCCTTTTTTTCTGATAACATAAATAAAAACAAGAGAAGTGGTTGTATTCCTTTGAAATAGACATTTGTAAATGTAACTGGGCAGTCTTAAAGAATCATGGTCATGAAAAGTTATTATAAGAACTTCCAAGTAAATGTATTAAGCAAAAATTGAACTATTTTATTTTCCCTAGATGCATATAATTGCTATTGCCCTCAAGGTATCATTACACTAGTTCTACAAAGGCTTAAATATTAATTTAGTACTACGTACTCCATTAAATCGCTTTCTCTTTTGGTCTCTTTCCAGGGCTATAAATTAAAAACACACCTCTAATTTGTCTTCTTTCCCTTTTGGAATATTGGTATACAAATAATGTTATATAATTCTTTTTTTTTCTAAAGATAATTCCTGCAGCATGTCAGAATTTATTTAACTTAAAGACTTGTAAAGTACAGCTTTCATGACCTAAGTATTTAAGAAATTGTGGGAAAAAATTATTTGAGCTACTAATAATTAATATTTTTAACTACTGACACAATGGAAAATAATTATCCCTTGTACAACGTGTCTTCCTTCTCTCCAAATAGATGTATTTATTGTTTTTTATCTCTTCTTTGTAATTAAGAAATTTGGCTTTGTAATTTCTTATTGTTCTTATGTAATTCACAGGATCTATTTGATTCCTAACGTACTCAAAATCCTTACTTTCCTTATTCCTATCAGACCTGCATGAGTTTTGTAGAAAACTAAGGTGAAAGTCAGTACCGCGGAGAATCTTTCTGTAGTCATTACGTAACCACACGATTTTCTGTACAATGCTATGCATGCTGTTTACTATGTGATGCCATTCTGAATAAATTATTTTGAAGCAAGTCCAAATGGAATGTCATTACACTGTACAAAAATACATTTTCAACTAAAAAGATTTGTATTTTATGAATTTACAGTGGAGGTAAAGGTAAATTAAATTAATTTATTCCAGGAAAAAATAGTTACACTTGGCCTTATCCGTGACTTGACCAGTGTCAAGAGTCAACTTGTGGGAGAGACAAAAGCCAGGACTTTCTGTTCCACATCCTTTCTCTAATGAGAAGGGATGGCATTTGTTTCACTAACACACAGTCCAGGTTCTGAATTAGGTGTTTAAAATCAAACCAAGACCAAGACAGGAATCCTGTCTGCATGTTTTCCATGACTCGTTAGCCTCACTGGCATCCAAAAATAATAATTTCCTTTTTACCCTGAGGTTCCCTGGGTGACTAATTACACAGGAATTCTCAGGAGCATCAGTCCTGGGAGATTAGTATTGATCTATGTCCAGGGAAAAATAATTAAAGCCCTTTCAAATACCTTTCCAGGCTCCATGTAGCATAACTAGTTTCAGCATTTTTTGTTGAAGGTGCCTAGCTCTAATATTCAACCAAAAAATGGGAAGCTTTTAGTCTCGAAGGAGGATAAACATATACATTTATTGGGAACATGGTAACCACTAAAATAAAGAATATTTTAGTCAAGCTTAGTCTCCACCTGTCTGGAGAGAGAGTTAAAAGGAACTCTGAGAGCAGGAACCAGAGATCCAGGTTTTCCAACTCAGCTAAGTACTTCAAACATCAGATTCTGTGTTGTCTTTATTATTCAACAATAACTTCTATATGCGTAGTTGCAGATAAGAAGTCTGGGCTTTTTAAACCAAGGATTGGATGTCTTTATGGTCATAACACTTTCCCAGGATGCAAAGCACCTTGCTTCTCACTTTGAATGAAGTATAGAACTGAGAACTTTCTACACGCTGTGTTTCGTTTAGTTCTCCATAGACTCGTTCAAGAGGCAGGTATTTAACTTACCAGGCTGGGTCAGCCATGTTGTTTGTAAGAAACCTTAAACATCTTTTTTAAGGTAGCTGTCTCTCTCCAGATTTTCAGAGACATGAAAAATTCTTCATTGGTGTCGTAGGCTCATCATATAGATTACAATGACACACATAGCTCAGCCAAGTATGTTATGTTTTTGGTGAGGTGGCGACTAGGTTAGTCATCTAAATTAATCCTAATGGACACTAGCTGAGGTCCGAAAGCTTATAAACTGAACATATGTGTACTTATGTCTTTCCACTAAGATGTAGTAAGATGACTGTCATTTTTGAGAATGAGATACAACTTACAGAAAGTTAAAAAAATAAGGCCTAACCATATCATGAGATCATTTTTTGACATCTCATTCACATCTCTACTTGGAAGACCTAGCTATTGCCAAGCTCCATAGTGTAAAGTATACCAGATATAAGTTACCTTTTCTTAACACTTGCTTGTTGGTGCTCACAAATTCAGAAAAGGCAATATCACCTTGACTAGCAAATAACAAAAGATTCCATTGTAGCTGAAAATATACCTTTTTGCTCATACATCCACACTGCAGTGTTTTCTGAACCCAAAGTGCAACTACATTACAAAGGGAGACAATACAACAGCACACTCTAGGTATGGAGATCTTACATTCCAGTGACCTGTAAACTGGGCTTGAGCAGAAAAAGTGACGTTACTGAAATAAATGGACACATCTACCCTAGCTGCTTGGAACATGTAAACTTAACTTAATGTCTGAAACAACAGTTCTGCTGTTTTATCTTTTTTCATTACTAACAGTAACCAACAGGGGTGTAACAGTTAGCTACTAAATGAGTTATAAATGATCTAATTAAATGTCTCCTTACAATTGTCTTCACACTTCATTAGTGAGGTGGTTGTTTATTAAGATGGGAAATTTATTGCTGTCCTAAATTTATTGCTGAAATTTAATGTCCTAATTAAATAAATTCTTTTTGCATTTTAAGACAAAAACCCTTTCAACAGAGTGCTCTATGTTTTCACTAGGAAAAGTTCTATCCAGATAAGTCAGCTGTCTTCCTAAGGTCATGACTTCTCTGTTGAAAATTGTCTTCTCTGTCTTCTACCTGTCCATAAAATAGACGGAGAGAAGTAAATAGGGGAAAGAAATTGAGGTCACTTCCTGTGTTCTGTCTGGCTGAGATGGAGTCAGTATTCCCATAGCAGCCCTTCCAGTGCTGAGTGTGACACTGGCAGCCAGCAGGGTGTTTATAACACACCTTGGGAGGGGGCGGAGCCAGGACAGCTGACCCGGATTGGCTGTTCCATACCATGTGATGTCAGCTCAGCCATAACAGCCAAGGGCAGGGAGGAGGAGGAGGGCATTTGTTGCTGTATTTGTCTCCAGGAGCAGCTGCTACACATACTGAAGCTCTGCTTTCCTGGGAAGTGGCCGGTCATTGTTTACTGAGGGGACTTGGAGAATAACATCTTTGTTTACCTTTTGTTTCTGTGCATGGCCTTGGCCTTTGCTTTCATTAAACTGCTTTTATCTTGACCCACAAGATTTTCATCTTATTCTCCCCTTTATTTTGCTGAAGAGGGAGTGATAGAGGGGCTTGGTGGGCACCTGGCATCCAGCCAAGGTTAACCCACCACACATTCATTCAGATTCAATTAAGTTTATAAAAGCTTTGATGGTTGAGAAATTAGTAAAAT
This sequence comes from Syrrhaptes paradoxus, assembly GCA_013400615.1. Classification (NCBI taxonomy): domain Eukaryota; kingdom Metazoa; phylum Chordata; class Aves; order Pterocliformes; family Pteroclidae; genus Syrrhaptes; species Syrrhaptes paradoxus. The sequence goes on along the minus strand of VZTO01000897.1, from coordinate 17,224 downwards.
ATTATTCCCAAATTATATATTCTTCAATAGCATGTATTGTATTTTTTTCTTTAATGTATCGAATAAAATGTGGAACATGTGCATCCTGTGTGTTTTACAGATTATTTCACCCCATCCCTCTTGTATTCCACCAAATTTATTTGCCCTTTTAAATTTGAAAAATGAAGAAAAATTCATTTCCTAGAAATATTTGCATCACCTTAATAAATCAACTGACTAGGAGTGGACCAGCAAGACCATCATACGTCAGAGTTGACACAAGGAAATATATATATGCTCAGAGGAATTTGGATTATACAATGCAAAAAAATTTTTTAATTCAGTGCTGTGTTTATGTTTTAAGATGGACATAGAGGAGCAGCTCAAAAGATAGACTGCGAATGATGAAGTAAACAGTCATTAGAAACAGCTGCAAAGAAAAGGTGTTATACGGTGACTGCCGATTCCTGTAGATGAGGAGTTAGGTCAGGAAGTCAGAAGCTGCACAGCAATTAAATTCTACATTCTCCAGTTCAAAGGCTTGCTATTTATTGATTCCGTTTCCAAGATTTATTTTGATTTTAGGTATCTATTTTGCTGCATAGCACTAACAAATGAAGTTTGTGGTGTTCAGCAAATACTCCATGGAACCACAGACAAGACAAAGCCCATCTCTAAGCTTATCCTTGAATAGTCGGTGTATTGTTTTGCTGAATGTGGTGTAATTGCAAGGTCAGCTTGTAGATTGCTGTGTGTCTCTAATAAAGGATAAAGATCATAGGCTTGTCTCTCTTTTGTTGTCTTTTGTGAGTACAATAAAGAAACTTAAATGTTTTTTTCCTAAAATTTTATTGGGGCTTCAAAATTCAGTGTTAATTCCAATTAGAAAGATGCATTTAAAAAAAAAAATTTTTTTTCAGGTCAGTACCAAACTGTCACTTCAATATCTTCATAAGCCCACATTTGTGGTGTGTGAATAGACTGACAGGATATTCTAAACCTGACATTTTCATATTTTAAAAGTATACATGACAGATCATTGGAAATAACTGCCTTATATAAAACCTTCTTGTAGACAATAGGATTTGATGTGGTGAGAGATAAAATAAGTAAATCTACCAGACATGGAAACATATTTAGGAAAGACAGAAGTGAATTTGTGATATCTTAATGGTACAGGCAAAAAATTGTTCCAGAAAGCAAGCTAAGGCCAAAACGGATTAGGGATTTAGTAATTATGTGCTAGGAACATACACTCACTAGAACTTGAGCCAAAATTAAATGTACACCCATATTTTGGATTTAGCTAGGTTTTTTTGGTCACAAAACTAGACGTATATTTGCTTCTTTCTCAGGGTCCTCTCTCCCTGTGTGATTTTGAAGAGTTAGGTCAGTCAGTAATGTTTTGTTTTAAGAGGGGGCCATTATTCCACAACGTCCCTATGAGAGAGCTCAGCTGATAAAAGATTTAGAGCTGTTTACCTCTACTCTCCTCACCTCTCTTCTCTCTTCTCCTTCCCTCTCTCCTCTTCCCTCGCTTATTCCCTCGCTTCACCTCTCACCTCTCTTCTCCTTTCATCTCTCCTCCCTTCTCCTTGCCTCTCATGTCTCTTGTCCTTTCCTCTCTCCTCTTCTGTCTCCTCTCCTCTCCTGTCCTCTCCTCCCCCTCACCTCTCCTCTTGCTTCACCTTGCCTCGCCTCTCACCTCTCTTTTCCTTTCATCTCTTCTCTCTCCTCACCTCTCACATCTCTTCTCCTTTTATCTCTCCTCTTCCCTCTCCTCTCCTTGCCTCTCCTCTCCTCTTCCCTCTCCTCTCTGTAGCCTTCCAAAGTTTCTCGACAGAGACACTTCTAGCCAGAATAACTAAGTAAGAAGAAAGATCCTAAAGAAGTGATTTTTTTTTAATCTTTTCTTATGCTTTCCATCAGCAGAATGTCTAAACCATCCATCCCCAATTGGTACATATACCAACATATTTGTCTACCTGGTCAACTTTTCAATGGGAGAGGCCATTTCTGAAGAACAGCTGGAATATGGTTAAATAATATGCAATACCGAGTGGTAATTGTTGGGTGAAACTCATCATTAACCAGAGGAACTGTGTATGCAACAATCTCTACAGATGAGGAGTTCAAAAATAGACATATACACTTCCACAGTGTGTTGGTCACCTTCACAGCTTGATTTTTCTTTAAGTAAATGTCGTCCAATTTTCCTATTTACAGCTCTTCTCTTCAGTTTTTGTACCCTTCAAATATTTCAAATTGCTGTTCTCATTAGCAACTTCCTGTAGCAGTTTACAGTATATAGACTCTTTAAACTTCAATATTCTCATTAGTTCTTCCAGACAGTGAATTGGTTTTATTTTTAATTTCTGATTTCTGCTCAATGTTCTAATAACTAATTTTCATACCAAGAAGTATGTATATGTATGTATATGAGTTTACTTCCCATCATCTTTCTTCCTACAGTTCAGTGTTGCTTTGTTTTTTGGGTTGCTGCAGCGCATTGAGGCTCACATCTGGTTTGCTTCTGTTCACCCCTGGTCTTTATAGCCAACAAAATTTCCTCCCTCTCTCATGTGGTCTGTCTGAATTCTAATTCCTCAGATGTACAGCTTGCGTATTTCCCAAGACTAAATATAATTCTAACCTCCCTTTATCCACAATGATATTTACAATACATTCCCATTTCATAACATCTGAAAATTTAATTAATGTGCCGTTTGCTTCTCCATCCAAAGCAGAAATAAAGTTGCTAAATAAAACCGGGCATAACACCAATCCTGGGCACACCTCCTTGGCCACCGTAATTTAAGATAACTTTGCTGATTGTCCTTCAGTCAGCTTTCCATCAGCGTGATGGACAGTTTGAATTAGCTTTGTACATAACAATGGGGTTTCTATATCAAAAGTATTCAATACCAGATATAAAAGTTGAATGTTACTTTCACAGCCAGATTGTATTTCAGCTTGTGAAAGCCTGCAGACCTGATGTAAATGCCTTTGTTAGGAAGCTGAAGCCCTGAAGCAGCAGAGGCTATCTGAGCCCTCTGCATGATGCTAGCAGGTTCTGTAGGAAACTGTGATATTCTTCAGCTCCAGTCTGGAGACCAGACAGGATACACTGTGGTATCAAAAGTGGCACTAAGCACCAATATTTAAAACTAAATCACTGTTTCACTTTCCATATTTAGCCAGTGGAGTGTGGCAGGCACATGCAAGAAGCAGTTCAAAGAAGGGATCTGGCTGACTAACGTATGAATCTACTGTGCTGTCCCCTGGAAGAGACAGACTTTTTCTCTTTGACTGATGGAAACAGGCAATAGAGCTCATTTTAGCTAGCACTAATTATCCAGAAGACAAATATCTACAGCTCAATTTGGCTACCCACACAAAGACATCAAGTGACGTTTCGGATTCCCCAGGATACACGAAATATCCCCACAGTGATAACAGAGAAGCTGTAAGCCCTACAGGAGAACCACGCTCTTCTGGAACAGCTGGAATACCCTAAACATCTGGAAAGCATTACATTCTCATCCGTATATAACAGAATGAAACCCCTGTGTTCCACTTAGTGTTTGAATGGATCACCATCGGGCTCTGTCCCGGTCTCCTCACCCTGTTGCTTGTAGTTGTAGTCATGATGCTGTGCTAAGATCCCCTCATCATTCACCTTACAGCTTTTAGTCTAGAAAAGGCAATAGCTTAACAATCAATTAACATGCAACACCTACATCTAATTAAGTTGCTTCTACCAGCGCTAACACAGTCATAGACAGAAACTGTCACTGGGGAGCTTGAGGGAGTCTCAAACAAAAGCCTAATTGTACTAGGGAGAAAACATTAAAATCATCATTCATTATAATCCTCTTCACTGTTGTCACCACCTGGTGGGTTGGAGAGGACGTCCAAAGGATGCTTGTCTGGTGACCCCGTTGCTGATCTTCAGACCTGGCAACTGGAGAGAGGTTTCCCTTTATCTTTCTCTTTCCTGCTTTCTGCCTGGTAGCTTTAAATTGACACATGCCATCAGTTACAGACCCTAAAAAGGAAGTTTTCTTCATTTAAGATTTTTCCAACTTGTATTTTGTGCAACAGCTGTGCAGTCACTCAAAGGGGAAAGGAAGCTGGTACGTCAGTGAGGTGGTTTGATATGAAACAGGGATGGAGCTGGTCCACACACCAAGCTCAGACATCAAAAAAGACTTTCAGGTTTTTCAGCCTGTAGGAACTTAGATTAGATAAAACATCTCCTGGAACATAACTGCTGAAAAAGCAGATGAGATCAACAAAATGTCTTGTAGTACCTCATCTCATCAAAACAAAAAATTGTATAACCCACTTTTTTTTTCTCAACATTTTAAAAATTGCCCTTTTTTTTGGTGTCTGTACTTTCTTCTTTACCACAGCATATAGATGTCCAAAAATCCATCAGAATAAAATGAAGTATCACCTGTTATTTCCCTTAAAGATTTTATTTTTTAAATAACATGTTCTCAAAGCTACCAAGAATAAGTTAACTGTGCTTTGCAGCAGCACCCAAATCTTTCTTTCTTGTCTGCTATGTTTAGTTCTGTAGTGTTACTAACATTCTTGCATTATTCATTTGGTTTGAAGCTTCTGGAGAAACAAGCAGAAACAAATCCCAATAACTCCAAAAAAAGGAGCATACCAACACACCTTGAAAGGAAGCTTGAAAAGGAAGACAAGATGTTTCAAACACATGCTGAAAAAGCCTATTGTAAGATCTTCTTCATAGCCTGAAAGTGGAGTAACGTTCATGAAAGGATTAGGCTGCTTTGGACAAAGAAGGTCCTCAGGAATCATCTGAATACACTGTGATAATTCCAGCTTCCAGAAGACAGTAGAAGAGATAGCTAGTTGGTTAGCTAGATGTACAGATGACTTTGAAAATTATTTTTTCTACTTTTGCATAGTTTCTCCTCACTATAACTTTATTTTTTTTTTTCAGCAGTATTAGAAGTTACTGCAGGCATAAGTATTCACCTGTTTCTTCTAGTCCACTGGTTTTTTTTGGAAGCTGGGATGGAACCTATCTATGGAAAAAAAACTCAAACCCTCAAAAATTCAAATCAATATAACAAAACAAACAAATAAAATCGGTTCCAGGAGATATTTTCACTCATGTGCTGTGAGCTCTGCAGAAGTTTGGTACCAGGCGTCTCTGTTGCTATGATGTGTGTTTTAAGCACAGGACAAGAGCAAAAGCCTTGAAAATATTGTCGCTGATTGAAATCTGAGGGCTCAGAACCATAAACACGGGGATGATAGTTTGTCTGACCAGACACTTAAGGGTGGAATGTGACTCTCAGAATACAACGTTATAATGGAAAAAACTTAGCGGAGAGGGGCAAGGGCTGTACGCCAGTGAAGCTCAGACAGTAACGCACAGAAGCTCAGGTGATCTCAGCACAAAGGGGACCAGAGGGCTATAGATAAACAGCTGTCAGACAGACCCATTGGGGTGTAAAGGTTTCCCTGAGTCCGTCAAACCAGCATCGCAGGAGTGAATCCATGGCTCAGCCCAACACAGAGCAGGAAAACTGAACCACCAGCGGAAGAATCTCAAAGTCACCAGTGGGTCTGAGCTGGCTTCAACCCACATGTTCCTTCCCAGTGAGTGCAGATGGTGAGCACTTTATAGAGACCAGTAATGGGAAGAACATTGATATTGTGACTGCATCTTTCCAGCCCCCACAATACCAAAATTTTGCCACATAAGCCCAATACAATAATGAGTACAATTCTGTCTTGTAGGTGTATCGCAAAGACAAACTTCTTTATAATTATGAAGGATTTATATGTGATAAGAAGTGCCACAGAAAAGCTTATGCAGAACTTTAACTCTTCCTTGAATACATATTTATTAAATATTTTTTATATGTTCAAAAAACTCCTAGGGGTCACATGTAGAACAAGAATGAAGGAGAAGTAACACGCAGAACAAGGGTGAAGAAGGAGTATGGAGTTGTTTCTAGTATGAGGTCACACAATTAAATACTTTGCTTTTCACATATACGTATACAAATAAAATTAACTTCAACTTGAGCCTTATTTTTCCTTTGTTTTCCGTATGTTTGATACATATTTAAATAGACATAGTAATTGTCTCCAGGAAAGTTCAGCCTCTCCTTTCATCTGATGGAATTTTACTGCACTAATTCTCATCTGCAAAGAAAATTCTCTTTGTTTAACATTCTGATTTTTTTTTTAATTTCTCTTATAAACCACTGTACCGCATTGCATCTCATACGGAATGTCAGATCATGAACTTTGCTCACTTTGTTCATCTAATTAATGCCTCTGTTAAGGAAAGCCAGCAGTTAGCTTGACATGAGCTGCAGTTCAGTAATTTGTGCTTAAATTAAAGCCCCAGTTCTTGCTCTCTCATTCTTGTTGGTCGGTGTTTTTCTTGATAAGTACTGACAGTGCCTTTAGAACAACAGGTTTCTTTATGGATTAAAACTACACAGGACATGAACAAGAAATGGAGATTAAATCACTGAATTATACTCACTCTATACCACTAAGCAAATGGCAAGACTAAATTATGTTTTTATGTCCAAAGTTAGTAACAGAGAGTTGTTATATTGCTCCAGAAGCAGAACTGACATCAGTTGGGGTAAGCGAAGCTCAAACTTCAGCTGCAGCAGTTCCCCACTCCTCTATTTCATGTTGTGAGATACTGTTAGTAGCGTTTGAGAGTCCATTCCCTATGTTGGTTCTTTAAACTCAGAAGTCTGATGACATATTGGAGGACTTACGTGTCCCCGCTTCCACAATGTGACTTCCACCGGATGGGAAGGTTGTACACACCCCAACTAGTTCACAAGTGACTTTAACCTGCTTTGTCTGGATAACTGTAAACCCTCCAACACGTCACCGGGCTGCTGACTGTACCTGAGTACAGCTGACAGGAAAGTGAAGAAATAATAATTATTGTTCATAGTAACTTGTCTGTTGCCAACCAATTTCTAAGCCCTAAAAGGCTGTTGTGATGATAAGAAAAACTGTTGCTCAACTGTAGAAACTGATTTTTAATGTTTGCTTGTGAACTGGTTCAGCCTGAGCCAATAACTTCTGCGACATATTTTTACAGTATGGGGATATTTGTGCAGTTCTTGCTCTTTGTATATATACAAATTAAGGGGGGATGGGGTGAGGGGGACGTTGTATTGTGAGATTTCTCTTTTCCCCTAGGAGAATGATAATTAATGGATTTTAGGATAGGACAAAACAGCCAAGAGAAAACAAACCGTGTCAAGGGAAAAAATTAATCTGGACTTTGAGTACTGACTGAAGTCAATATTGATGTTAGAGCAAAGATGTTCAATTGAAGCAACAAAGTGTTTGGTTACAATTACCTCTCTAATCTTACTTGTTAAAATTATAGAATAGCTATAAATGCTCGCTGAAATGTCAGCATATAAAGAAAATGTATTGTTTCATGTGTGATAAGAGCTTATTCGTGCTATTGTGGAAAAATTTGTTTTTATCTACAAGCACTGTTTTTTTTTCTTACATTCATAACATGAATACCACACTCACTTTATCTTTAAATGCTTTTCCTTTTAAAAATACTGGGAACCTGAACAGATATATAGGAAGTGCATTTAAAATAAAAAAGTTCCCCAAAACACCAAAATTAGAGTGTGAATTATCAGTTTATCCCTGAAGTAAATCCTCCAGAATATAAAAACTGCCATACTGAATTGAGTAAGTAATCTATCTAGTCTAGTACCTAGTCTCTGACTTTAGTGGTAATATAAATTTAAACATTAATTTGCAACAGAAGAATTTCCTTCTAAATCCTTTAGGTGGATTTGTACCATGGTTGTATTTAAAGCAAAATATATAAATTTATAAACTTTGTTAAATGCTCAGAGGAACAGAGATGCACCCCTCAGCAACACTGATTTCCAGGTGATTAGGTGGAGAGATGCTGCCCCAATGCACCCCAAGAGAGAGGAGAGACCTGACACAGGCACCCTGCTCTTCCCAGCACAGGACCCGGGGTCCTGGCGAGTTGTGATCCCACCCCGACAGCCCAGGACCCTGATGCTGCTGACCTTTGGGTCCACAGGGAGAGCAGAGGAGTGATCCCAGCACCAGAGCAGAGCGGCAGATTCTCAGAGGTGTGAGCGGGTGAGGCTGTGCAAGTTGTACCTGTGTTACCACAAAATCTTTTCTGTGTTCATTGGATAATTTTAACTGGACTAACGTGTGAATCTTAGTTCCGTATCTGTAGTGCTCTCCTTTTTGCTGATAATACGGTTTTGAGCACATCAACTGGGGTATTTCTGTTGTGATCTTCAGACTTTTAAACCCATTAAATGCACCTCCTTCTCACAGAGTAAACAGAAACAATTTTAAAACACTTTTTCCTTCATCCATATGTGTGTCACGGGTGTTATTTCAGTATCTTGCCGCCAGTTTGTTGCAGATGAAACACCTCACGCGGTCGTGATTTAGCAGCCGTTTAAGATTTACTAATGGTGTGAGGTAAATCAAAGATTAAATTTTATTACCACTCAATCATTACCAGTGTAATGATTAATAAGGTGATTCAGTAGAATATGTTATGATTAAAACTGTGACCTAATTACAGATTTGAGAATGACAAGATTCACACTAACTCACTAGAAGGTATCACAGGTGTGTGTGTGTATAAACACAGAGCACACAGACAGACAGACAGACAGACAAACACCGCAGAAATACCTGGATCCAGTGGAACAGGTAAGCAGGGAGGCCAGTGTAAAGTGAAAAGTTCTGTTTGTAGGGTCTGAGATAATTGACTTTCGTCAGGTGCTTTTCCTCTTCACCCTGACTCAGGATGATGAAATGTTCTGGCACTTTCCACCTTTTCCAGAGGCTGTGACACCCTTCAGGGCTCCAGCCTGTGTACTCGCTGCAGGTGCAGGTGCACCAGGCTGTCAGAAGTGATTTACCATCATTATCGTTTCCAATAATGAGAAAAACAGGAGCCAGGGACATTAAGGAGATGACAACGCTTGGGCTCACCACCTTCTCAAACTGCTCCTGGCTTACCCTAGACGGATACGTGCACAGGAGTGGCACCAAGTGTTGAGTGACTCCAGAGAGGGAGGGCTGCACCACCACCACCTGCCTTTGTACCAGCTGTCCCTACATTTTTGCACTTAATTTGTTCTCTGCCTTGACCTTCCCATTTAATAATAATATTTTCTCAGTTGCATTAACCAGAAAAGAGCAACTTGTTTCGTGCTGAACTACACCAGGGACAGATTAGGAAAAGATCCCAGAGGACATCTCTTCCCTTTCCGCCGCGCCGTGTTAGATGATATGACTAACGAGAAAATTACACAGCCTGTCTTTGTGCCTGAAACGTAGCTGTTACACACATCCAACAGTTTCTGACACACATCAGCTGCCCGGCCAGGCTAAGGGAACGCTCTCAGTTCACTCACCGTTGGTTCCCTAAGGAGGTTGGCAAGGGAATCTCTGCAGCAGGGATGCTGCTGTTCTAGCCTACTGCACATGTAAGGCACTGATTCGGAGGGAAGCACAGAGGAACACGTGCTGTCACCTCAATTTAACTTTGTGCCTATTACAAATAATCTGTTATGGCTAGAAACCATTGATCACATCTTCCACATCCCCGCAGGGCATCTGAGATCTAACATTTCCTCTTGGGTCCCGGTCCTGTTCCTGGATGCAGTTCCGCCAGGACCACCTGCCCTGTTGGTTTCTCCTCTGCCCTGTTCCACCACGGCAGGCACTCTTTGCAAACTGATTGTCACCTGCTAGGGGCTGCGCAGAATTTGTTACTCCTTTCTAATCACGGACCTCATGTTGTCCACCACTGATGACATGTGACAGATCGTCCCCAAGCTAATGTCTTCAATTTCATGCAAGCTACTGGGAGAGAAAAAGCTGGACTGGATGCAAGAGTTCAAATGACACTGACAAGTTGTCACCTGAATATCTCACACACCTGTATGTAGTAAGGCCTCCCAAAAGATAAAAATTAAATATCTCCTGTGGCTTTGTTATTGGTCATTTTCATATGTGGTTAATTCAGCTTCGTTTTCTCACTACCTGAAACATACAAAACTCGTTCAGCTTGAGTGTTACGCTCAATTATCCTGAACACTTCATAAAAATACAGAACTCATTCTCCTAGAGTTTCTGGAGTGATGAATGGACTTTAGTGTCTGTTGGAAACTGCTGCAGAAAATTCTCTTTAAGCAGAGCCTTTCCCATTTATCTTAGTCTGGAATTTTTCCCTTTGCTCATGGTCAGTGCCGCAGACCGTATTACTCAGTTCTCCTGCTGTTCTCATTTGGGGGGAGAAATAAATTATGCTTTTTCCCTGAATCCAGTGAATCATAAGCAAAGGTTACGTTGTCACATTTTTGTTTCTAGCATATGTACATGGGGAGAAAAGTGAATCAAGATGGAGTGCACCCTCAGCAAGTTTGCCAATGACACCAAGCTGTGTGGTGTGGTGACACGCTGGAGGGAAGGGATGCCATCCAGAGGGACCTGGACAGGCTGGAGAGGTGGGCCCATGCCAACATCATGAATTTCAACATGGCCAAGTGTGAGGTTCTGCACGTGGGTTGAGGGAATCTCAAGCACAAATACAGTCTGGGCGGAGAATGGTTTGAAAGCAGACCCAAGGAGAAGGATATGGGGGTGTCAGTAAAAGAAAAACTGAACATGAGCTGCCAATGTGAACTTGAAGCCCAGAAGGCCAACCGGATCCTGTGCTGCATCAAGAAAAGCGTTACCAGCAGGTCGAAGGAGGTGGTTCTGCCCCTCTGCTCTCTTGAGGCTCCACCTGGAGTTCTGCACCCAGGTCTGGGCCCCCCAATGCAAGAAGGACTTTGAGCTGCTGGAGCAGGTCCAGAGGAGGGCCATGAAGATGGCCAGAGGGCTGGAACACCTCCCATACAAGGACAGGCTGAGACACTTGGGGTCGTTTAGCCTGGAGAAGGCTCTGGGGGGACCTTATAGCAGCCTTCCAGTACTTAAAGGGGACTACAGGAAAGCTAGGGAAGGACTTTTTACAAGGGTATGAAGTGACAGGACGAGGGGTAATGGATTTAACCTGGAAGAGGGCAGATTTAGACTAGATATTAGAAATAAATTATTTACTGAGGGTGGTGAGGCACTGCAACAGGTTGTCCACAGAAGGTCCAGGTAGATGCTATCAGTTGTTCCTCCCTTATGCATCAACACTGTGATCCTGTCATAGAAGGCCACCAAATTTGTGGTCAAATATTCGTGAGCTTATATCCATCACACTCTCTCCGATTCCTGATTGCTGGTTGTTTGCTGTGTCTTTTCATGCAGTATAACTAATAAAGGGTTTCACAGAGTCACAGAGCAGTTGAGATTGGAAAGTACCTCTGGAGATCACCTTTTCTAACCCCTCTGCGCAAAGCAGGGTTTGATTCCACCAGGCTGACCAGTGTCTGCTCCAATTAGGCTTCGAATATCTCCAAGGATGTAAAACCCACAGCCTCTTTGGACAACCCGTGCCACTGTTCAGGCACCATCACAGCAAAAAAATCTCTGATATTTAAACAGAATTTCTCCTATTTCAGATTGTGCCCGTTTCCCCTTGTCCTTTCGCTGGACACCACTGAGAAAATTCTGGCTCTGGATACTTAGCAGATATCATTCAAATTTAGTCAGAACAAACAACTGTTAAAACACTTGGATAATCCAGTAATTCTTTTCCCACTAAGACTTATACCTCAGTAATAGTTTCTGTGAAAAATTGAATAATTTCTGTGAAAATTTAGAGAAGGCTTCTGTGTATTATATGTATCATGTGTATTCAAAGATTTGAACTGGATTATACTCCCCACTCTAAATGCAGCCTCCTTCTTCTTTCTTCAGTGAGCCAAGAGGAGGGAAACAGCAAATAATGTTACAGCGGCTTATATTTACTAAACCAGTCAGTCTTACAAGGTTATGACATCTTGCAAAGATACAAAACAAAAATTATCATCTGTGTAGTGGGATATGATAACCATGACATTCACCAGAGATTAGTCTCTGAGGTACTTCTGTATTTAAACAGGGATCTTTCCAAATGGACCAGAGAGCCACATGATAAAACCTCTGACACTGGATTGCTCACAGAACTGCTTATGCTGAAGTGAGTTTATTCCTCATCAACCTTTCTTTTAGGACAGGTCATTGCTGGAAATACACTGAAATATCATTTTTTCATTCTGCTGTTAGCTATTAGGGTTGAAATGGGGCTTTATTAAATACATTGCTGTATCTCCATGAACAAAAGCGAGGTGATACCATGTGTGACTTGGCGTGGGTGTATTCACTGCCCAAACAAAAGCTGTATTTACAGCAAGATCAGTCACTAATCCTTATTATTTATCTCACTGTAACATTGCTGCTGATAAAAAATGAGACTTCCTTTTGACTTTGATGCAGAGGCAAGGCCAACAGTATCACTAGAAATCCCTCCGAACGTTTGCTGTGATGGGGCACACCATAGGATAGGCTATATTATCTTTCTGACATAATTCTACCGCACCCAGTGTTTATCCGTATAGCTCTGAAAAAAATACACATTTGTGAATGTGTTTGTAGGCTTGGACATAAGGAAAGAACAAAGACAGCCCTGGTCTGTAGCAGAAGTTGCTCAGTTGGTCCACGAACCACAACATAGCATTTACCCCTCATTTTTTTTTAACGTGATGAACACCAGTACCATGTAGCCTCCTTCATCCTGACATCACAGAAAATTTTGGATTTGTTGTGTGCTCATTACCACGTTCTCCCCAGCTGGTGAAATTCACTGGAGAAAAATCGTACTCCATGCAAGTAAAAGTCCTTTGAGAAAACTTGGCTGCCAGGTGTTTCAAAGAAAACCAGTCTGGTCCAGCAAAGGTATTGGCAATTTTGACAGTCCAGTTTTTCTTTAAGGATCCTAACACTAGAGACGGTCTTTGGAAGTCATGGTCATATTTTAGACAGTTTGCAAAAATCGACAGTCATCAAAAAGAGCATTGAAAAGTGAAAAATGCAGCTCTGATCTTTCTGAAGTTGTATAAAGAAGAGTGACATTATTGCAATGTGTCATTTCAGCCACGCAGTAGAGTCTGGATTCAGGTCCATGAAATGATAGCCACAATTTATCTACAACAGTAGTGATCCTTCCAATAACCTTAATACAGAGCAGAATAAATCAACAACACTCAGGCATCCAGTATATTTACAGAGGCAAAAGTCCAAATTAGAAGGAATGTTCTGATGCAAAGTTGGGATTTTTCTTCACCTAACACATTATAAAATTATTATGTGCTCTGTGCTGCTTCTGGTCTAATAATTTCAACACTGTAAGAAGAAAATGAACAGGAAGACATTTGTCACTGGTCTTTTTTACCATTAACTCTATTGTAGAAAGATTTGAAGAACAAGTGACAAATGTTGTCCTTCACTGAGTATATCTGACCAGGCAGGGTACGACAGTGCCCTTGCTTCTGGGATAGGGTTTAGAACACATCACAAGTGGAAAGAAAGAATTTCCCCACAGTCCAATTAGATTCTATTCTACTGCCCTCCTCCACATTTCCTGCTGGTTAACGTCAGTGCAAAGCTTTTGTCATTATTTTAGATCTGTTAAAACCCATATCCATCCCAGCATTCTAAGATGCAAGTGGGTCATTACTGTGCTTGACACGGACATTGCAGAGTGACCTTGGTAACTTCAGGTGTTGGAGTTTGTAATTCCAGTTTGTTTAAGTACATAAATTGCTCTCTAAGGTGAGCTGCAATTTCAGTCCATGTGGGGAAAAAAAACCAAAAACAATAAAACAAACAAACAAGGGAGGCAAATCTGGAAAACTTACTTTTACCTTGAAGTTGTTTAGAAATCAGGAGAATTTTAAAAGACACATAGGCTCGTTCATAATATACCCTTCAATGAGTTGGCTTCCGGCTGTGCTAGGCTTTTATTAAGGATGTAGTCCTCACCTGAGGTTATTCTATTTACAAGTATCTTAAAGATCTGTGTTTTAAAGTCCCCTTTGACATTCCGTAAGATTCACAGGTCTGTAGCATAAACAGCTCAGAAATTGTTTGTTTCAGTACTTTTCCCTTGCTACTCTACTATTTTTTTATTCCCAGAGTTCCTATTTTTGAAACTCCTTTTCTTACGGGAAGGAGCTTACTGTAATTACAGATTCTGTGAATCACACTTGTAGAGCAAAGAGGGCATATAATTACAAAAAAGCCTTAAACTGCAGTAAACTGGAGATTTGTAATTTCTTACTTGGTGCCATTTTTATAAAAGCTCATCTGCAGAGTTATTTTTTCCTTTAATACACCTGAAACTTTCATTTTTTTTTTTTCTCTGTTTGGATTTATTCTGGGCTCTTGGAAAGAAATCACTTAAGATATATGCCTGAGTTGAATACTCTTTCTCCCACTAAGTTCTACATTGTGAAATAAATACAGCAGAAATGGTCAATAATGTTAAAAAATAATGTTTTAAGAGTATCGGTGTGTTTTCTTGCATTCAAGAGTTTAGTAAATACATAGCTAGAAGTTTGCTAAAAATACTTTTAAAAACATGCTGAGTATTTTTATAGAGTAAAATGAGTAAACTCTATACGGTAGGCTAACCAGATAATGAACTGCCCTACAGGAGTTCTTCCCTTCAGTATACAAGTCTATTCTTTCTTTCTAAAGCTATAGTCTCAAACTGACCTCATTTAAGCTACTTACAGTGTGATATTTCCTGTTCCCTCCCCTTTTCATGGGGTACAACAGAAAGGAAGACAACTTACCCGTTGTTAGAACAGACCGTGAATGAAGCAGCAGAAACTGAGATGTCAGGGTTTGGTACGCCACGAGTTAGGAAGCAACAAGAAGAGGATGGTCCCCATCGGCCAGGGACACGAGGAAGATCACACAGCATCGGGGGCCTCACCAACCAGAGCCCAGTCCCACAAGTACCCAAGCATGGAGAGCAGGACGGGCCCAGACATTGCCGTCAGATTCAGGCAACAGCCCAGATCGTAAAGTGGTATCAAGATGATGAGGGAACTGAAGCTCAAGCTGGAAAGCCAGTCTGTACATCACAGCTAGGCTCATGTCCGGTAATCAATGAGTAAGTCCATAGTAACGAGGCAGGGCTAAGGTCAAGCTCTACCAAGGTAAACAATTCTATGGGTTGAAACAAACATACATGCTGTCAGGTCCCATTCTTTAGCCGCAGACCAAGAGACTCTGTGACTGTAGTTACAGATAGAAAGTAATACTGCTTCAACATATCTCAGGAGCTGAAACCATCGGGTTGAACTTAAATAGAGCTCCTGGGGCCATGGGTGTGGGTGAAGGTCCCAGGTGAAGCTGGTCAAGGTCATCTAGGGCCTATCAGTGCACGCAGGAACTTGGGAACACCTCTGTTTATTTTGACTTGTGTGCTTATTTACAACCGATGGAATCGTTTCATCATCATCACCTTTTAAGTTGAAAAGCAGATGATGGGAACATGAGTTGTCATGCTCTGAGAGGAAGATTAGCAGTGATTCCTGGGAAAATGAAACAGCCCACCTGGGTCTAGCATACAGTAAAGTAACAGCTTACACAGGGATTCATAAGCTGGCAGTTTAGAAATATAACCCTGGCATCTTCTGCAGGTAATAGTTGAAGGATAGATGGATANTTATTAAGAAACTACATTCAACATTGTGTGGCTGAGCTCATGAAAGTGACCCTCAGGAGAAGGAGGCATAATTTTTTCATGTCTATCTCATGGCGTACACCTTTGATATCTTCTCAAGCACTTCTGCTTCTTATACTGCTAGAAGTTTTCACACTGATCTCCATAAGGAAGCAATTTAGTGACTATCGCAGTGCAAAAGACATCCTTAGAGTGAATTAAACACACTGACACTTATCTCTTACCTTTGCCCTTTAAAGATTTATGAAGCAGGTAGGGTAATTTCTTTCTCTGTGTGACTTTTACAGTAGTATGTACACAGTCCTGGAACCAGGAACCAGAGTATACTATTAATCACATCTAACATGAGCCTTGGTAGGCTTTAAAATCTAAATTCCACCTGTTTCTTCCTGATGGCTTTCTGTGAGTTATGATCACATGTAATCAAACAATTATCGTATGTCTGTGTTCCAACCTAGCTTCGACCATACTTTTCTAATAGATGTGAGTTCAATTCTGAGAAGAAGAGTAAACCTCAGAGTCTCATTTCCTGGACCATTGTTACACTCATCTAACATGACAGGGTCTGGGAGTGTCTAAAATAAAAGAGAAAGACAGACATCCAAATCCAAGTATGAGAGTTAGTGTCCTGGGTTAAGCTGAGACAGAATTAACTTTCTTCATATTTGGATTTGTGCTCAGAGGAAAGCTGATAAAAAGTGATGTTTATGCTGCTGCCAAGGTTTTTCAGCTTCTCTGGCTGTCCACAAACAGGAGAAGCTGGGAGGGAGCACAGCCCCAGTTACGAGCCCAGGATTTGATCTTAGGTTCAGGACTGAGACCCAAAGTGGACAATGATCTATTCTATAACATACCCATCATGCCCAGTATGTAGGTAAGGGCCCTCTGGAAGATCGGCCCTTTTGGTTCCGGATCTCTTTTGCTCCAGGTCATCTCTGAGTCAGAAAGTTGAATATGGATCTTATTTTCGTTTTCCCTTTATGACATTAGTGTTGTAGGGTTCCAATAAAAATAACCAGTATGACACTTGGATACCAGAGCACCAAGTGCTGCACAAATATTTGTGAAATTACTAATAATTTTGTTTTCAAAATAGGCTTTTGAAAAGTGTGTGGCTAGCACACTTCCTCAATGAACAATAAACACAAAAGATCTTAGCAAACGAGAGGAGTACTGTAAAGAACAGGTGCACTGGAGCTCCTGTGCTCACGCAGCTACGAGCAAGCACTTTACACATACATCTGCAATTCTGCAGAGAACCTTGATTTCATTCTCTCTCCTTTTGGAAGGTTGAATTTTCTACCACAATAACATTCTTTTGAAACTATTTTTTCTTTTTATTTCTCAAGCAAAAAATGAGAATGACATCATAACGGCATCAGCAACACATGTTAAGGAAAAAGTGGTGTGTTGACCCTGGCCAGCAACCAAGCACCCACCCAGCTGCTCACTTCCTTCCCTTCTCCCCTTCCCCCAGTAAGGCAGAGGAGAGAATTGGAAGAGCAAAAG